>OZ010711.1:36313448-36320948 GCA_963932345.1 Ophion ventricosus | reverse complement strand
ATAACCGCCTCGGGGACCCGCATACGTTATCATTCGTTAATATTGATCGTAGCGACGGAAAAACACATTTTTGCTTTTCAAATTGTAGGGCCTCGAGAGGAAGGACTACTTCTAAAGGAAAAAAAAAATTAGTTTTAGGAAGTGTTAAAAAGGTATTGATTAGTCTTGTCGAGGGTTAATATTTTTCAGCGAAGAGACATTTTTCTCGATTCAGTATGGAAATTTTGGGTGCGCTGGGATTTGTTCGGCGTTGCATCTTAATTGTATCTTACATCGTGAATGAAATACGATGAAGCAAAGACGAATTCCTCCTCATGAACTGAATAAAACGTTGGAGTAGATAAATTTTAGAGTACGAAAATTTTGGAGCGACAATATTTTGGAGCTAGGGAATTTTGAGGCAAACAAATTTCTCAGCCAAAAAATCTAGGAATGAAGAGACGTTGAAGCATTTTGGAAATTTTTGAGTAAAAGCATTTTGGAGCAGGAAAATGTTGGAGTAAAAAATATCTTTCTATGTATTGCTTTTTATTTGATAAAAATAAAGAAAAATGTCTTTGCTGTGTGGTTTTGATTAATCTTGGCGAGGGTTAATTTTTTTCAGCGACGAGAAATTTTTCTTGGCCAAGGATAGAAATTTTAGGTGTGCTGGGATTTGTTTGGGGCTGCATCTTAATTGTATCTTACATCGTGAAAAAAAAAAACGATTTCTTCGAAGCAAAGAAAAATTCCTCCTGATGAACTGAAGAAAACTTTGGAGTAGAATAATTTTGGAGTAGGAAAGCTTTCGAGCGGCAATATTTTAGAGCAAGGGAATTTCTGAGCCGAAAAATCTTGGAGTAAAGAGATTATTAAGCATTTTGAAATTTTTCAAGAGCATTTTGGAGCAAAAAATATCGTGCTACGTTTTTTATGTATTGCTTTTTATATTGGGAGTACAAATTAATTCGGTCCGTTTTCAAGAGATGGCTCCGTCTGTTATGAATGTTTCATAGTGACAGCTGATTTCGGTGGTTTCAGAGAGGTTAGACATCTGTCAATAACATTCAGTTTATATCGCTTTGAGTTCCATTAAAAACCTTGTTTTTCACTGTGTTGAATATGTCAAATTTTGTGTTAACTAAGCAGCATTTGCGGGAAGTTTTACTTTTCTGCTTTAATTGGAAGAAAAGTGCAGCTGAAGCGCATCGAATGCTTGTTGAAGTTTATGGTGATGATGCTCCAACTGATAAATCATGTAGGGAATGGTTTCGACGCTTTAAGAACGGTGATTTCAGCGTTGAAGACAAGCCTCGCCCTGGACAGCCAAATGAGCCAATGAGCTGCTACAACCTGGCGATTCCATTACGGGCGATCGGTATAGACTACAATTGATTCGTTTGAGCCGTGCGTTACGAGAAAAACGGCCGGAATACGAGCAAAGACATGACAAAGTTATTCTTCTGCATGACAACGCTCGGCCTCGTGTCGCAAAAGTCGTAAAAAAATATTTGTAAACGCTCCAATGGGATATTTTACCGCACCCGCCGTATTCTCCGGACATTGCTCCTTCTGATTACTGGTTGTTCCGACGGATGCAGCAGGATTTAGCAGGTCACCGGTTTACTTCTTTCGCAGAAATCGAAAATTGGCTCAAAACTTGGATCGCCTCGAAAGACGAGACTTTTTGTTCGAGATGGAATTCGAAAATTGCCTGAGAGGTGGGAAAAAGTAGTAGCCAGCGATGGACAATACTTTGATTAATCTATTCATACCTTTTATTTTGAAATAAATGGATTTTTTACCACAAAAAAAAAACGGACCGAATTAATTTGCACTTCTCCTACTACTTCTCCTACTCCTTTGCTGTGCGGCAAGAGTCCGTGAATTGTTGATTTATAAAGAACATTTGGTTTCAAGTTATTATCAAGAAGCAAAAATATTTTTTTATTCTTTTCCTTGCGAAGGGTACGACTTTGTGGAGAGCGAGAAGCGTACTGGAAAGATGTCTGATGATAACATGTACGGGCTTACTATTCTTGGTCCTGATCGTTACGGTCGTACTAAACAGCAAACATCACTGGGAGGACCCTCCGATAGTCCACGTGACTCCGCACGGTGAAGGTAGGAAAACAATACAGCACATGTGCGTGTTCGTGTTTGAAATAATAATCTTCGTATACAATCCTTAAGGGGAGGAACCAATGAAACGAATCGTCTTAAAACTTTTCGAGTACTTCATTGAATATATCGTGATTATGGAATAATCTTTTCAATACAAAATGATTAATCTTCTATACACAACATTCTGAAATGCTAATAACGTCACGACACTAAAATTTATCATCGGCGTACAATGTAGCCAGCATAATTTTTGTTCATAACAAAAATAACCAAAGAATTTCTTAGTTTTTCTATAATTTACCTTCTTACCTTATATGTGAACCTCGAGAAAAAAAAAAAATTAAATACCGTAAACCGGAATAACTTTGGGACACTTTTTCAGGTTTTTCATGACACCTGTCAATATATATTAAGCTAGATAACTGAGACTATGGTGTTATACGAAGTTAATCTTCTTGTTTTAAAACATGGGCATGGTTTTACTCTACAACCAACAACGACCTCATAAAAATCCTTCATCTTAGTCCCAATCTTACCCCATGAATTGGGGTAACTTTGGGACAGTACTGTTTTTTTTTGCTTAGAAACACTAGGAAAAAATCAATCTGTCCGTATGTTACATAGAAGTATTTTAATAGAGACTTAAGACACAGTTTTTGAAACATTTACGGAAGGTTTTATTTCAAATTTGTATTAAAATTTTACAAATTACAGTGAAAGTTTTTAAATACTAGGATTTATGATAACATGATTGGTTAGGAAGGCTCGACAAATTTTGATAGGAAGGTAAGAAACATCTTAACATAAATTAATTAGTCAAGTGAATTTAAAACTTGTTCGTAAAAAATCTACAGATATTACACAAAGTGCAACTATATTTCATGGTATTGAAAATGTAATCAGACTTTTCGGATGATAAAAAAAGGTGCATGCAAATAATGAGTTGCTCTCGCTCTCTCTCTCTCTCTCTCTCGCTCTTTCTCACTCGTTTTCACATTCTCACTCTCGCGGTCTCTCACACACATTCTCACATTCTCACTCTCTCACTATCCATCCATTCATCAAACCGAAACAAACCCAAACAAACTTAAACCCAAAGTTAAACCCAAACGAAATCCAAACAAACCCAACATTAACCCCAAACAAACCCAACCTTAAACCCAAACAAGACCAACATTAAACCCAAACAAGTCTAACCTTAAACCCAAACAAGCCCAACCTTAAACCCAAACAAGCCCAACCTCAAACCCAAACAAGCTCAACCTTACGCCCAAACAAACTTAAACCCAAACAAATCCAACATTAAACCCATGCAAACCCAACCTTTAACCTAAACAAGCCCAACCTTAAACCCAAACAAGCCCAACCTCACACCCAAGCAAGCTCAACCTTAACCCCAAATAAGCACAACCTTTCACCCAAACAAACTTAAATCCAAACAAGCCCAACCTTACGCCCAAACAAACTTAAACCCAAACAAATTCAACATTAAACCCAAACAAACCCAACCTTTAACCTAAACAAGTCCAACCTTAAACCCAAACAAACCCAACCTTAAACCCAAACAAGCCTAACCTTAAACCCAAACAAGCCCGACCTTTCACCCAAACAAACTTAAACCTAAACAAGCCCAACCTTAAACCCAAACAAGCCCAACCTTTCACCCAAACAAACTTAAACCTAAACAAGCCCAACCTTAAACCCAAACAAGCCCAACTTTTCACCCAAACAAACTTAAACCCAAACAAACCCACACTTAAACCCGAACAAACTCCAACCAAAACCCACCAACATAATGTACAAACCAAAATTGAAACTTACAACATGTAACCACAAATGACTCTACATGTAATGCAGCATTTTTCAACAAATCACAGGCAGTTAGCATGTCGCAGCTCCCCCCACCCTGCTACAACACAGCGGCAGTGGAGTGGGGGTAGCATTAGTTTCGTGTGACATCTCGCTAAATCAAACTCCCTATATATATAGCATTTTTAAAAGCATTTTCAATGCTAAAAGTATTAGTTCTTGAACTTCGGAAATTTCTCGTCGGCTAATTCGAGTAGGCTGGTTGATTGTCTGGCCGATTTCAGCCTTCGAATAAAAAATGTTCTCACGCTTAGCTGATTTCCGTAGCTCCATTTCCAGTTTAGGGCAGACTTCTTGATCGCAGAGATAAGTACTTCTTTGTCATTTTTTATCTGAATGATCCGTCCCGGGTATAGCTCACATTCGTATCTCATTAGAACATAATCGCCCACCATAAGGTTCTGGTAGAAACTTGAAGATTGTGGGGATGGTGTTGATGGAGTAGGCTGTTCTTCCAAATCACTTTGGGACAGTCCCAATGTTACCGCACTCAGTGCTGAAAATTTACAACTTTCGAGTTATAAAATTAAATAACAGACTCAAAGGTATAAATAACACTCCAAATAGATGTCAAATAATGTACTTCTAAATACACATACCTGCCGGTAGTGAGATGTTTCCAGTTTTTCGAAGGCGAATGAAAGTTTTAACACGAACTAAAAACGCTACGACGACCGGTGAAAAACAAGATGGACTGCCTTTGGACGTCAGTACAACTACAGCTTCAAATATGTGCCGCGAGGTAGCAGTACATACTAGCGTATGGAGTAACGGCGATTGCGCGCTAATTCACAAGGCATGGTATTGGTGGAAAATTCAAAAGTCGAAAATTGCCCGATGTCCCCAAGTTGTATCCCCAGTGCCAAAGTTACCCCGGTTTACGGTATCACATATTAAAGAATTCAAGTAACTTTGGAAAAACTTACGAATTTCATTTGTTTTTCCCTGAAATTCGTCGTGATCCAATGAGTGAATAATTTTCCGATCCTCCGCAGATGGTTCTCATTGCCTGACGGAGCACTGTGTGAGCGTGGCAGCCTCGATAATAAATGGCATCGATCACACGATAGATCCGTGTGACGATTTTTACGAGTACGCTTGCGGCGGTTGGATTAAAAAAAATCCAATACCCGATGGCAAAAGTACGTGGGGTACGTTCACGAAACTCGAGCAAGAAAATCAACTTGTTGTTAAAAACGTATTGGGTAAGTTTTTATCCTTTCATTGTTAATTCGACTCTCAAGGAGAGCAAAGTTTCGACTAAATTTTTCATCCGGCTCTGTGGAACAGAAAAACCTTTCGACGCGATGAAATCAAAGGCCGAGAGAAAAGCGAAGCTTTATTATCTCTCGTGTATGGACGCGAACGAGACGATCGAGGCTTTGGGCGGTCAACCGTTGCTCGATCTTCTCGACAACGTTGGAGGCTGGAATATCACTGGAAAATTCAACGTTTCGACCTGGAGTCTTCAAACGAGCATGCACATTTTGCAAAACGTTTACAATATGGGTGGCCTCTTCTCTTGGGCCGTCAACGAGGACGATCGAAACAGTAGCATTCATATTATCCAGGTATGAGAAACCTGCACGAGATGCTCGTAATTTCAAAGATATTTAACATAATTAAAATCTAAAAGCGTTTACTACTGACATATTCGAAATATTCAATTCATTAGGGTTTCAATAAAACGATTTTCTTTTTTTTAAAACCTTACTTTTTTTAAACCCTTACGGAAGGGATCATCTTGGACACCACGGTGTTCAAGATGATCCCTGGAGAACAGACAAGATGATCCCCCGGATCATTTTGCTCCTATTTTGGGATTTTTTTTTAATTTTGGAGAAATTAGGTTAATATAGATAAATATTGCTCGAGTTTACACCTTTATATATATATATATATATATATTATATATATATATATATATATATACCCTGTATATACATAGAGGGTGGATCAATAACTATTAGCACCTTGGATATCTTCGAAACTATAAGGTTCACAGAAATATTTGCTGGAATGAAATTGCACAGTACGAAAGGGGCCATCCGATAGCGATAATAGTTTTTTTTGCAGGTGGAGGTACTTCGGACATTTGAAGGTCAACTCCATTTTTTAAATGGATCGGTATGTTTTTTTTCTTCTGTATCATGAAAGAGGAGCTTAAAACGAGTTCAACGACCTATAACATAAGGTCATTGAAGGTCATAGAAAGTACAGAAAGGCGTATCGACTTGCACTTCAAACGGATACATTGTACTGGATTGACCGATTTATCGATACTAATCTTATCATGTTTATCTTATCCTGCAAACTTATTAAAGTGTCCTTGAAACAGTGTCTATTTTCCGTGGAGTAAACCGTAAGTATTATCGCCTTTCTGTACTTTCTGTACCTGTCTAAGAAATGTTTAAACGTACATAATAACGTACGCATTGATATTGATGGTCGTCATTTCGAACACTTACTATAAACGTAGTAATTTTGTTTACTACGGAAACTGTAAGTATTATCGCCTTTCTGTACTTTCTATGACCTTCAATGACGTTATGTTATAGGTCGTTGAACTCGTTTTAAGCTTCTCTTTCATGATACAGAAAAAAATAACATACCGATCCATTTAAAAAATGGAGTTGATCTTCAAATGTCCGAAGTACCTCCACCTGCAAAAAAACTATTATCGCTATCGGATGGCCCGTTTCGTATTGTGCAATTTCATTTCAGCAAATATTTCTGTGAACATTATAGTTTCGAAGATATCCTAGGTGCTAATAGTTATTGATCCACCCTGTATATACAAACAAACAAACGTAACCAGTTCATATTGAGAAAATGCCAACGAAAAACGAACATAAAGATAACGAAATGGAGAAATGAAGGAATAAACGAACAAAAATTTACGAATAATCAGGGGTTGTGTGTAATTTTCATATTTTCATAGATTGTCTTCACAGATCGTTATTTTCAACAGCAAAAAAATTAAATAAAATTAACCACTAAATTAAAAACGTTGAAAATTGATGATATTTTTTTTTCTATTGCTCGAAGATCGATCAAGGAGGACTCACGTTACCAACAACGGATAATTATTTAAACAAAACCGAGCACGGGAAAATACTGACGGCCTATTTGGACTACATGACGAAGGTAACGAAAAAATATTCACGAATCGCGACTATTGATGAGATTGTTTATTTGAGGATTATTTATTTTAAAAAAAATAGCGTACCGTGAAATGAATATAAAGAGAGAGCGAGAGAGGGGGAGAGAGAGAGAGAGAGAGAGAGAGAGAGAGAGAGAGAGAGAGAGAGAGAGAGAGAGAGAGAGAGAGAGAGAGGAGAGAGAGAAGAGAGAGAGAGAGAGAGAGAGAGAGAGAGAGAGAGAGAGAGAGAGAGAGAGAGAGAGAGAGAGAGAGAGAGAGAGAGAGAGAGAGAGAGAGAGAGAGAGAGAGAGAGAGAGAGAGAGAAGAGAGAGAGAGAGAGAGAGAGAGAGAGAGAGAGAGAGAGAGAGAGAGAGAGAGAGAGAGAG
>OZ010711.1:36266100-36313248 GCA_963932345.1 Ophion ventricosus | reverse complement strand
ATCGATTTTGAGACAAGACTGGCGGAAATAACGACACCTCAAGAGGATAGAAGGGACGAGGAGAAACTGTACAATCAAATGTCGATAAGCAATCTGCAAAGCTTGGCACCCATCGTAAGTTCGTCTCATTTGCACAATTAAAACATTTTATCTCTATTGCATTCAATAAAATAGGAAAATTGGCGGATATACTAAAAATGGAAAATAAATTGGCAATATATTGGGCCCTATGCATAATTCCGAAGGGAAGATCGAGTAAATTTCATACGTAAGTTATTTACTAATAAAGCGAATTTAATCAACTAAATATGTTCCATTCCTTGAATGACTCAACAACTGATTAATATTCCTCATATCCGGGTTAAAGATCTCAAAGCTTACAGTTTTGAAAAGCTTTTTCTTTTAAAACTCGGTACAATAATTTTTATAAACATTCCAGCTATTTGAAAATAACTTCTTTTTTTTTTTTTACAGGAACGCATGCATTTTTTAGAAATAGTCGTAATTTTTGTACAAATAATTATATTGAGATTTGAAGGAAAACTTTTTTTCATCGGGATGTAATTATTTTTATACAAGTTGTAGATTTTTGAAAAAAATACTTTTTTATTCTCGACAGGAATAAGTATATTTTTGTCATACTTGTAATTTGTGTACAAAACATTATATCGAGATTTGAAAAAAAGCTTTTCTATTAAATCTGGATATAATTATTTTCACGCAAATTGCAGTTGTTCGAAAAAAAAAAACTTTTTTTTTTTAAATTCTCGACAGTAATACGCGCTATAAATTATTTACATTTTACGAAATTTTCAAATTCTTTTAATTTGTCTACGACCCCAGAATGACTCCAAGCGCAACTTCAAGCCAAAATTACTATAATTTGTTGGCGGCCACTTTTTATAATAAATCGCTCATTTTTCGTGATTATCGTTCTTTATTTCACTCCGAAATGGCTCTTCAGATATAAGAATAAATATCTTTTTTGAAACGCCCACTATGGAGCTATTTTTTCCCTTAAACTATCATATCTCAACATTATCACCACAAAAGTTTATGAGAAAAAATTGAAAATTGCAAAAATTGTGATTTTTTTTCTAAAAAAGGGCTTTTTTTACGCATTGAACCGTTGCTGCATTTTTTCCCACCATTTTAAAATTCGATTAAAAGATAATACCGAGAATGCCACATGCTAGAATGTTCAAACTAATATCCTGAATTTTTATGAGTCATTCGGAACGATACGGTCAACGCGGCAATTGTTTAAACATGCCTGGGGTCAGGAAATTCACCCTTTTAGGGGTTGAATTTCGAGAAATCTATGCTTAAACGATGCCTCCAATATAAAATCGACACCCTCGCCAAATTTCACGTTTCTACCTCTAGCGGTTTGGGCTGGGCGATGATGAGTCAATCAGTCAGGTCTTTGCCTTTTATATATATAGATTTTTTTCTTTTGACATTTCGCGTTTCTTCGCAGATGTCCTGGGTCGAGTATTTTCAGAACGCGACGCGTGTTGTGAACAAAAAGGTCAACAGCAAATCGATGATTGTCAATTTTGCTCCGGAGTATTTTGAAAAATTGGCAAAACTCGTGAAGGAATACAACAAAACGAACGATGGAAAAACGTATGGAGCTTTCATTGATGATTTTTTTTCTTTTCTTTTACCAGGTGTACAAGTATGAAATGCGGATTTTTTTTCTAAAAAAAAAAAACACGTTAAATTCGGAAGAATGATAAAAAGTGCTTTATTCAAAGTATGCTCCATCGCTTGTTATACATTTTTCCCATCTTTCGGGCAATTTGTGAATACCACGCCAGTAAAAATCTTCCCCTTTTGCTGCGAACCATTCATCGAGCCATTTTTTCACATCTTCGTACGAACCAAAGCGCTGCTCAGCAAGTGCGTGACCCATCGATGCAAACAAGTGGTAATAGGAAGGAGCCAAGTCTGGTGAGTAAGCCGCATGGGGTAGAACTTCCCAGCTGAGTGCTTCCACCGTGTCGCGAACCGGTTTTGCCGTATGTGATGGAGCATTGTCATGAAGAAAAATGACTTTGTGTTGCTTCTTTCGGTATTGTGGCCTTTTTTCAAGCAGCGAACGGTTCAAATCGGTCAATTGTTGTTGGTAACGTTTAGTATTGACCGTTTCCCCAGGTTTTAACAGCTCATAATAGACCACGCCCCTCTGGTCCCACCAAACACAGAGCATCGTCTTTCTGCCAAAGCGATTCGATCTTGCGGTCGATGTGGATGGTGCGCCTGGGTCTACCCATGATTTTTTGCGCTCGGGATTCTCAAAATAAATCCACTTTTCATCCCCTGTAACTATACGATGCAAAAACGACTTCCTTTTGTACCGAACGAGCAAAATGTCACATGTGTTTTTGCGCTTTTCCATTTGCCTGTCGTTCAACTCATGTGGTACCCATCTACCGGTCTTCTGAATCTTTCCCATCTCTCGTAGCCGATTGGAAACAGCTTGTTGACTAACGCCCAATTGCTCGGCGAGTTGCTTTTGTGTTTGCGAATCATCTCCGTCCAACAATGCTTGCAATTCCACATCTTCGTATTTTTTTGGTGCTTTTCCATGTTCCTTGTCTGCAACATCGAAGTCACCACTTTTGAAACGCCGAAAGCATCGTTCACACGTATCTTGCGATGGAGCATGCTCACCATAAGCTTCTCGAAGTGATCGGTATGATTCAGCAGCAGTTTTCTTCAAATGAAAACAAAAAAATAATGCTGTCCGCGAATGCTCTTTGTTCGGTATAAATTTCGACATATTGAACACAACAACACAACACTATTCACACACTTTTCCAATTTATCACTCGTGCGCGTCTGACACTTGTTGATGACACAACAAAATGGCGCAGTGTCAAATCTTTATAGCACAAACTGCATTGGTGCACCATCTGTTGTCTGAAATCCGCATTTCATCCTTGTACACCTGGTATACGAACAAAATCGGTGCAAGAAATAAATTTGTTGCAAGACGATCGGCTGCTGTATTTTCAGGGTATTGAACAATTATCTGGTGTGGCAAACCGTTCGGTCGCTTACCGCATTTCTCTCGAAACCGTTCCGAGAAGCTTACAAGGGCCTGAGGAAAGCTCTGATCGGCTCCGAAGGCCGGGAGGAACAGTGGCGTTACTGCGTCAGCGACGCCAACAACGTCATGGGTTTTGCGATCGGCGCGATGTTCGTTCGCGAAGTTTTTCACGGAAACAGCAAATCCAAGGTAATTATCGAAGCTCCGTCACAAATTGATCTAACGAGTTTCGATATCGTTGTTTAGTTGCAAAAGTGGGGACGAAAATACAAGTTTTCAGGACGCTGCCAACATGCGAATAAAATTTTATGTAAAAATAAATTATCATTGGACAATTTCCATAATATTGTTGAAAAATACTTCTAAACCATTTAAAATCATCACCGAAGAAGAAAGAAATTGAGGAAGCCTTAATGTTTTTTTTATTAAATAATTTGAATGAAAATTATCGAATAAAAGAATTTTCATTGAATAATTTTGATCTAATTTATAAATAAAATAAATCCTATCAATTGATTTTTTTTTATTGAATGGAATAATTTTTATTGAATAACTCATATTCACATTTATTGGAAACTACACGGAGAGAATTAAATGTTAAAAATTACCGTGCAGTAACGGTAATCAGATGACAACCCTGAAACTTCGCTTATTATTACTGAGTAAACACACAGATTTTCACGAAAATAAAATAAAATTTCTTCTTCAGATAGAACATTTTACCAGATTTTCTAGTAAATTTTCATGTGTAACAAAATACGCAAAACTTAAATTTAAAAAATATATAATATCAGCGAAATTTTACTGTGCATTTTATTATTTTATGCCTTTCAAAAATGTCTGTAAAAAAGTATCGTTTTTATAACAGTTATTTTAAGATTTATTATAAAATTTAATGAGTGTTATAGGAAAATGTATTGTGCTCTCGGTAAAAATTATCGTGCGCGCTACCCTTCTTGTGTAGTAAAATTTTAGCTACGTATTTGAAATTTTCTGTAACGTGAGTTAAAAAAAACTTGTCGCATACGAATTATTATGCTTTTCTCACTTGTCACCACATTGAAATATATCACGGTAATTTTTACCGTGAAATTCACGACAAAAATTACTTTTTAATTCTCTCCGTGTAGCTTCTACCCGCGACTTCGTCTGCGTGGATCTCGCAATTTGTATTAAAATACCCCTTAATGGATTATTTTTTTTTAAGGCTGTCATACGTCATTCAGAATTTAGTAAAATATGTGATATTATATTTGATTCTATTCGATTTTGATTATATTTTAGTCGTTCGCATTCTATGAGAATTAAAATTTCATCATTAGATTTTTTAAAATATTATAATTAGAAAAATTTCAGACGCTAGATTTTATCAAATTTAAATTATATTTTATTCGTTGTATTATGTAAGAATTTGAATTTTATAATTACATTAGATTTGCCACGAATGTTATAATCAGAAAAAAATTTGATATATTTATATTAGATTTGATATTATCATCTAGTTTTAATTAGATTTCATTTGTTTGTATCCTACAACAAGAATTATATAAGACTGACAATTACATCATTGAATTAGATTCGAGTCGAATATTAGAATTAGAAAAATATTAGATGTATTTTTCATAGCTCATGTGTTATTCGGAGTAACTTTCTACGTGTGTGGCAATTTTCATCAAAATCGGTTCTGCCGTTTAGGCGTGATAGGGGAACAAACATCAGGCATACAGATTAGAAAAATATTACATATTAGAATTAGAATGAAAAGTATCTTATATATTATAAGATATCTACATTTTAAATTTTATTGATTATATAATAATATTTATTTCATGATTAGATTTGAGTATATAATATAATTAGAAAAATATTAGATATTAGAATGAAAAGTACGCTATGTCTTAACCCAGGCCATAAGCTATCTACATGTTAAATTTCATTGAAATCGATCAAGCCGTTTTGGGGTGATTGAGTAACAGACAGACACACAGACAGACAGAAAGTCAGATTTATAATGTTAGTTAGGATGTATCAGGTCAATTTATCAGAAAAAATTAATTGATCAGATGAATTTTCAATAAATATGGACATAAATTACTTTATTCAATAATTTTTACTGATTTGATTTAATATTCAATTCAATTTTTATTTATTTCATGTAATTGAATAAATCCAATAAAATTTACTTTTTTTTATTGCCTAAAATGTTTTGTATTTATTTTAGTGATAAATTCGATAAATATTAATAAATAAAAATTATTTAGTTCATTAATTATTATTCGAAATTGTTAGAAATTTGTCGGAATAATTTGTCAGATCAATTTATCAGAAAAAAAGAGTAAAAAAGATCGGTTCCCCAAGAACCAAATCGGTAATTCGATGAAATGAGATTCGATCCAATAAAATTAGCCTACAATTTTCGATTCGGAAATTTATAAGCGCTACCCTCCCCCCCCCTATCGGTAAAAATGACTATCGAGGAATCGTTTTCAAGGCCGAGGAGATGATAAACGAGGTACGAGAGGCTTTCACGAAGAATCTGAAGAATCTCGATTGGATGGACGCCGAGACGAGGACGTCGGCTAACGAAAAGGCAAACGCGATAACCGTCATGATCGGCTTTCCTTACTTCATACTAAATCCTAACGAGCTCGACGAGCGTTATCGGGAATTGTCGATACGGCAGAACGAATATTTTCTCAATAATATTCGCGTGAATAAGTACACGTTGAAGAAGAATTTGGAAAAATTGGATCAACCTGTCAACAAGACCACGTGGATAATGTCACCACCGACTGTCAACGCGTATTACACGCCGACCAAGAATCAAATCGTATTCCCAGCTGGAATACTCCAGAGTCCGTTTTACGATATGGAAAATCCGAGTAGTTTGAACTTCGGAGGTATCGGAGTCGTCATGGGACACGAACTCACTCACGCCTTCGATGATCAAGGTTCGTGTCAAATTGAATTAATAAATAATCATTTTAATATCTACGATAATGATAATATGATAGTGCTAGGAAATAATAGTATTGGCTTCCATTCTGTTCAATGACTTTCTGCCATCTCTCCACGAGCTTGGTTATCCCTCTTTAATGGAAGTCTTGAGATCTTTGGGCAAAGAAGTCATCCAAGTGGTTTTTGAAGACGTCCAGGGAATCAGACGGTTTTATAAACAGGTCTGGACACTCCGGCTAAGATCTTGTGACCTTTAGCGAAGCCAATTTGGTTCCAAATTCTGCCATGTCGCTAATATCAGGACGACCGTTTTGCTTATATATAGTCATGGATATAGTGGTTCGTTTGCGCTGGTATATCGCTCTCTGTCGCACAAATCGGTCGTTCGCGATTGCAGCGCTCCAAGTTTTGCGGCCAGTTTTGGAACTTAAATGGCTTCACTAAGGGTCACACGAGAGCCTATACGAAGCATACGGCAGTGCCCAGACCTGTATATACGAGTGTGGTCCAGTGCAGCCTCTATTAGTCCTCTCAAAGCATCTTTCGACCCTCAGTTTCAGTGAAACGTGCCTCCTTAACTTGCATTTGATCTCCAGTCCCTTGCCTCGAGTCCACCTAACCTGCTTTGAGCCCAAATTCGATGTCTCCTCCATCAACACTTCATTGTGGCCTGCTCAGTAACCCGTTCGATGACGAAATACATACATTTTCGCTGAATGGAGGTTCCGGGTGGTCTACGGTGCGCCTACAGTAGGCTGAATGGAGGGTCCAGAGGGTCTACAATGCGCCTACAGTAGGCCGAAAGGGGGTCGAGTAGGTTTGGCGGGAACTTTCGAAGTAGGCCTACCTGGGGTTTCGCAGGTTCAGGGGTTACGTGGGTTTCGAAGCCAAAAAAGCATATTTTCTGTATTTTTTTTTAAAATATGATATATAAATTATTTTATTCAAAATGTTAAGCCCATAAAAGAGCAACATTTCAACAATGTTTAAAAAAAAATTCATCCAAAAATTTGGGAGATTCAGCCGGTGGGACCTGGTTTCCGGAGACCCCTTGAAAAAAAGTGTCCTCGTGGTGGTCAGGATAACTCATGTTAGCTTTATCTGAAATTAAAAAACCAAAATTTTTTCTATTAGTAGATAAGTATAGCTCGTGATTGGACGAAGGATTTAAAAAAAAATTGAAATCTGAATTTTTGGCAGAGTTGTATGCAAAATAGTTCAATTTTTGGTACAATTTACATTACGTATAGCTTTGTAAAATTAGTTGTAATCGAAAAAAAAACCTTCGTTCAATCACTAGTCAATGCTATTTTGAAGAAATGTGCAAAATTTCAATAAGATCGGTGCATTAGTTTTTGAGAAATCGTGTCTGTCGACTTCAAAAATAGTGTTTTGAGAAAAATGCGTATACCTGCGTCGCTCCCGGCCGGTCTTTCCCAATGGGGGGAATTCCCAAAGGCTCTCTCTTCTAGACTTTTACTCCGATTGACTCAAAACTTTGGGAGAATATTCTAGACATATTGTACTATTAGATAATAAAAATAAAAAAATGGATTTTTTGAAATTTTCAAACCCACGTAACCCCTTCATTTGCGCTCTGCATTTGGCCTCCTTTGAGTGACAATGTCCAGTTTCTGCCATTCGGGAGGTTCATCGGAGGCCCTAACATATTGGTATCCCAAACATATTGTACCCTTGTTTAGGTTTCCGATAATCCCCTATCGCCGATCTCCAAAATAATGAACTCTTTCATCCTGAACAAAAGATTTTCATTACTCGTTCATTTATTTGCAGGAAGAGAATACGATTTGCATGGGAATTTGCATCAATGGTGGAACAACGCCACGATTGACAGGTTTAAGAATCGAACAGAGTGCATCGTCGACCAGTACAGTGAATTTGAGATTCAGGGTCGTCACGTTAACGGAAGGCAGACCCTAGGTACCTCACCGCAAACTCAAATGCTTCGTAACATTTGTTTGTTCTTACAAAATGATAATTATTAGTATTTAATATAATGATTAATACTAATAATGATTAATTAATTATTAATTATTAATTATATATGTATACAGTACTGGACCAAAAAAGTACGCGTTAGTCGAAATTTCTTACCGCATTAAAATTTACATAGCGGACTTAAAAATGAAGGTAATTGAATTTTCCAAGTGGCGTTTTAAAGGGGACAAGTTTACCTTTATTTTGCTTTTTTCGAAAATTCTCTACGATTTTTTTTCGCCCCGGTGCGCACTTTTGAACGTGACCATTTTACGGCTATTTGTTGGCCGTCGAAAATTAACTGCAAAGTTTGTGGATAATTTTTTCCTCGGTTTTTTCCATGGGAAACTTAAAAAGAATATCAAAACCGAAATTTTTATTTTTTAGAAAGTCTTGTATGATTTTTGTTCGCCCTAGTATTGCATTTTTAACCAAAAAAGACATGTTTTGGAAAAAAAGGCGTCATCGAAGAACTATAGGGTTTCAGGGGAAATATCAAGAGGGTAAAAAGTTGCATGGGTTCACACTGGAGTGGCTAGAATTTTTTCTGAATTTTTCTTGAACATTTTTTTTTTTACCATTTTTGGTTGGAACGTTGATGAGTGGAGAGGGCTCCATTTGGGAATTATGGGGTCTAGGACAATTAAGGAAGGAAATTTGTTTACATTTTCATTTTTATTTAACTGTAATTTTTCTAGATGTTTTTATTTTTATTTTTGAAAATAAAAATAAATAAATGGAAATGAAAAAAATTCTAAAAAAATTCTAAAAAAATTGTTGTTAATTAAAAATGAATATGTGACCAAATTTCCTTTCTCAATATATTGTCCTAGACCCCATGATTCCCAAGTGGAGCCTCTCCACTCATCAAAGTTTCAACCAAAAGTGGTAAATAAATGTCAAAAAAAAAAATTCTGAAAAAATTTTAGCCACTCCAGTGTGAACCCATGCAACTTTTTACCTTCTTGACATTTCCTCTGAAACCCTATAGTTCTTCGATTACGCCTTTTTTTTCTGAAAAATGTCTTTTTTAGCTAAAAATGCAATACTGGGGGGAAAAAAAATCGTACGAGACTTTCTAAAAAACAAAAATGTAGGTTTTGATATCCTTTTTAAGTTTACCATGGAAAAAACCGAGGAAAACATTTTCTAAAAACTTTGCAGTTAATTTTCGACGGCCAAAAGATAGTCGAAAAATGGCCACGTTCAAAAGTGCGCACCGGGGCGAAAAAAAATCGTAGAGAATTTTCTAAAAAAAAGTAAAATAAAGGTAAACTTGTCCTCTTTCAAACGCCAATTAGGAAATTCAATTATCTTTATTTTTTAGTCCGCTATGTAAATTTTAGTGCTGTAAAAAATTTCGACTAGTGCGTACTTTTTTTTGGGCCAGTACTGTATATATAATATGTATCACGAAATTCGTCAATTATAAAAATATAAATGTACCAGGAAATTCATCAATTATAAAAATTATGAAAAACTTTATTTTTCAGGTGAGAACATAGCCGACAATGGGGGTCTTAAGGCGGCTTATCACGCTTACCTATCGGCGCCGAAAATCTACAAGGATCAAATGCCATTGCCAGGATTGAATCTCACTCATCGGCAATTATTTTTCCTAAGCTTCGCTCAGGTAAGCTCCGCAGTATTTAATATCCTACATGAAAAAGCTCGCGTACAATTTTTGTACACTTTACATTTTTTTTTGCAATATTTTTAGTCCGATTGGACCGAAAAAGACGATTCTTTTTTTTTTATTAATAAAAACATAGAATTGTTTTCCATTAAGCAAAACAAAGAATTGTTTTTCATTAATAAAAACAAAGAATTGTTTTTTATCAATAAAAACAAGAAATGGTTTTTCCTTAATAAAAACAAAGAATTGTGTTTCATTAATAAAAAAAAATTCTTTTTACTAAGAAAAAAAAAAAAATCCTGTCCAGAATACTATCAGAATTGAAAGACGAAACTGGTGGAACGATTTTCCACAATTTTTACACGGAGACTTTTGATTTTGTAATTTTAGAAAAATTTATACTCCAATATTCGCTTTTGAAATTAATTGATTAGGAATTATCGATGTAAAAATTATTTCAACAGCGAGAGAAAATAATAATTCGTTACTAAAACAATTTTAAACGGCAAATCGACCATTCGAAGAAGAATAAAAAGATAATTTTTTTATTCCGCAGGTATGGTGCTCCGCGGTGACGTCCGAGGCGATAGGCCTACAAATCGAGAAAGATTCCCACTGTCCCCCCAAGTACAGGGTGATCGGACCGCTCTCGAATTTGCCAGAGTTCGCGACCGAATTCAATTGCCCGAAGGGCTCGAAAATGAATCCGGTCCACAAGTGCGAAGTCTGGTAAAATTCAATTCCCCTCAACGAAGTAAAAAAAAAAATAGATTGAAAAGGGAAAAAAAGGCAGAAAAATACTAATTCATTCACCCAGTATAATTCGGGATTACACACGACTCTTGGGAATGTAAAAAAAAAAAGAAAAAAGTAAAAAAAGAAAAGAGATGCCGAATGAATGTCTCGGATCCTTCGCAAATTTTTCATCAATAAGCAACGGCCGTAATATTATTCTTTTTTCTAATTATTTATCCAACGTGGAACAAGCTCTTCGTTTTATACGATTAAAATATTATATATATATATATAAATATACAATTCGCACAAAAATTGAAGGAACAAGACGTTTTGAGAATTTTTTTTAGTGATTTTAATAATGCTGTAACCGTAAAAAATGATCATATAGAGATGATTAAAAAAAAATAGTTTCAAACTTGAAGTCTCTCGATAAAATGTTCTTTTTTTTTTGTCAAAAGCTTAAAAAAAACCTGGAAACATCAGTAATTTGGTCATTATTTGCAAATTAGCGGAAGATTTATTAAAAACCAGAGGAATTAATCTTTCGCTACTTTTTTTCGAATTAATAGTGGTGGTAAAAAAAATATTTTCCCTGAAACAATAATTGATATTTATAGAGGATTAAATCAGGATTTTAAAACCTTCCTTTGATTTGCTGTACGATCTTTAGTTCCTGAGATATCGATGGTCGAAGACAAAAGTGTGAGTTTTCATTAAGCGACCGATATCTCAGCGACAAATGATCGCAGATTGATCGTTCAAAAGCCAAATTAAAGCTAAACGATCAAGCTTGCCGGCCCTTGCATTGGCATAGTCAGAAAAAAAATTCCCGAGCCCAGACACACTTCCAAATTCGAAAAAATAACATTTTGAAAATTTTCGTTTCGCGATTTTTCCTCCGATTGCGTAATAACCTTAATAAAAAAAAATATACCGATAAAAAAATTGAATACTAAAGACATGAAGCTTTAAAATACTTTTTTAATCATCTCCGTAAGTTCATTTTTCACCCAGTTACAGTATTTTGAAAATCACTAAACATAAAAAAAATTTCTCGTCCCTTTTTATTTTTGTGCGAACTGTATCTATAATAATAATAAAAATAATAACAATAATCGACGATCTTTTCCTATCGCAACAACAACGTAGAAAAATAAAAACTCCCTGCTCACAAGAGGCAGTACAAACCCGAAAGAAAGGTACGAAGAGAAAAGAGAAAAAAAATTACGCGAGATGCGTTACGAAATATCTCGAATTAATCAAAAAGTTGAAAATAGCAAACCCGCAAACGACAGAAAAAGAAACCCGCATTCATAGCAGTGTCATTAAAAAAAAAAAAAAAAAATGAGTCTCTGTATGTGTGCGCGTGTGCACAGGAGTAATGTTATTAGTTATTAGTTTATCAGGGAAGCGTAATTGTCACGGTGATAAAAAAAAAAGATTCATCGCAATATAATAAACTTCCAAGCCAAAAGTCATATTTCTGCAGGCAGGATAAACGAACAAAAAATAGTATTTAAGCTTCGAGGATAAATTATTTTATAACACGACGGTGGGTATAAAGAGAAAGGGGGGGGGGGCGCTCGAGACCGTAAATATAGTTAATGTTGTTTATCTCCTATACATCCGTAGCCCTGTAATAGGTGAAACGAATTTTCAAAGTTCTGTGTCGTTGCTGATCGATGATGCGTGATAGACCCTCGAGCCCCTTAATTTACACACCCGATCTGACGAGGATAGACTTCACTTTTGTTAATAGCAAATTTTTACGTAAAACGACCGTCAGTTTTGTCGACGGTCATCCATATACGAGGAACCAATAAACGACAACTCTCACCATCCAATTGACGACGTTCTTCTTTCGACTCATCTTTACGTTTGACTTTGACACTTGAACGAAGAGTCGGTTTTATCGATTTTTTTAAAAATCGTATCGTAAAAAATTAAACGAGGATAAAAAATGGATTGTAAAAAAAAAATGACCGCAGTACATTCCTTGGTGGCATTTGCACATGTGGCGGTGGTGCGTTTTATGGAGATTTGATTTAAAAAAAAAAAAATGTTAACGAACTAGTTTACATTTTTTACTTTACTTTAAGCCTTCGCGGTCACTGGCTATAAGACGCTGGTCATAGGGGGGTCGCAATGACCCCAGCCATGTTTAAGGGGCTATTCTATTGCGAAGGCTTAAAAAATAAGCTATTTTTTAATCATTTTTTTTTTTTTGAATACTGTTGCATGTATCGGTACAAACTTTTTTTTCGCTTAAAGGTACACTCTTATAGAATAGAAAAGAATTTTTTGCTGTTGCATATACACTACCGGCGAAAAGTTTCCGGACGAAAATTCAAAAAAGTTCCGGAACAATTTTTTATGCCATTTCGCCGATAATTGACATAAATGAATTTGATAAACGGCATTTTGAAGGGAAGGAATTCACCTTCATTTCGTTTTTTTTTTTTTTGAAAATTTTCTACTATTTTTTCTACGACTAGTACCCTTTTTCGAAAACGACCACTTTTCGCCTTTTTTTGTTCCTTTTCTGGTGAACTCCGTTTACAGACAAAATTTCTTTTATACATTTCTTTGACCGGAATCATAAAAGGGGAAGCTCATGCTTCAATTTTGTTTTTCTATAAAGCTTTGTATGATTTTTTTTTCTAAAGATAGTTTTGATAAAAAAAAAGAGACAATTTGAAAAATACCGTGTAACGCGGAAACGACAAGGATTCAAGGAAAACCTCAAGATAGTAAAAAGTTGAATCGATTTTCGTTGAGTTCGCGAGATTTTTTTCAGATTTTTTTATCGAAATTTTTTTTTTTTCACGTATTTTCGGTAAAAAATCAGATGATTTAATTATCGTAACTCGAGAATTAAGGGGTTTGTGATAAAATTTCAAGAAAGGAAAAAAATTTATTTTTCGATTTTCAACGCAATAGAATTATTTCAGATTTTTTTCGACATTTTTTCTCGAGTTACGGTAATTAAATCATCTGATTTTTTTTACCGAAAATAGGTGAAAAAAAAAATGTCGTAAAAAAATCGGGAAAAAATTCTCGCGAACTCAATGAAAACCGATTCAACTTTCTACTATCTTGAGGTTTTCCTTGAATCCTTGTCGTTTTCGCGTTATACGTTATTATTCAAATTGTTTCTTTTTTTTTAAATCGAAATATTAAAAAAAAACATGTACGAAGCTATAAAAAAAAAAAACAAAATGAAGCTTGAGCTTCCCCCTTAATGATTCCGGTCAAAAAAATGCTTAAAAAATTTTCTCTGTAGACGGGGTCCACCAGAAAAGGAACAACAAAAAAGGCGAAAAATTGTGGTTTTTGAAAAAGAGTACTAGTGGTAAAAAAAAATAGTAAAAAATTTAAAAAAAAACGGAATGAAGGTGAGTCCTCCCCTTCAAAATGCCATTTAATAAATTCATTTATTAAAACTATCGGCGAAATGGCATAAAAAATCGTTCCGGAACTTTTTTGAATTTTTGTCCGGAAACTTTTTGCCGGTAGTGTAAATGTATATAATTATTTGACAATTTATAATAGTGTAAAGGCACGAATAAAGAAAAGTATGTCGTTGGTGTTGATGATTTGCACTCTCCAGGTAATCTGAAACAAAAAATTCAAAAAGTTTCTCAATTTGTATGAGTGTCGCTATCGCCCGAACTAGAATTATTAAAAAAGTATTAATTTTTACTTATACTTTCGCCGGAATTATGACGAAAAACAAACGTGTTTTTCGAACATTTTTGCAAAAAAAAAACGACGCCATATTGTTATTTTGCAATATAAAATAATAATTCTAGTTCGGGCGATAGCAAAACTCGTACTTGTCTCTCTTTTTTTCTACGTCGATAATCAAAGAGTGCAATTATTATGTGAAGACACAAATGTACGTGGCAATTATACAGGGTGGACCACGCAACGTGTGCACCTCTTTTACGACCAAAATATGCGTTGCACAAAAAAATGTTTTATACAAAAGTTACATGGTTTATAAGGCTACACTATGTGGTGCATTTATTTTTTTTATAGATGGAGGCACTTCGAAGATTTGAAGGTCAACTTTATTTTTTCAAATGGAATGCTATATTTTTTATAGCGTAATATGATAGAGTATCGAATTCTGAGTAAAAAAGTCTAGAACTTTATTAGCCCTAGAGTTAATAGCTAACGAGTAATTTCACTTTATTACTTTAAAATTTTCTTCACGTAATATCAAGTTGGAGATTCAAATCTACTAAAAATTTCCTAATGGCAATGTTTCACTTTTATCTTTCTAATAATAATCACGCACAATCACCGAAGGATACTTTAATACTGGATTACAATCATTGAGAAGATTGTGAATCATGATAAGTGTGTGTGTGATGTGGCAAATGTGTTCATATTGATAAACACTGTGATGTAAATACTGCCATTCAGAAATTTGTAGTAGATTTGAATCTCCAACTTGATATTACGTGAAGAAAATTTTAAAGTAATAAAGTGAAATTACTCGTTAGCTATTAACTCTAGGGCTAATAAAGGTCTATACTTTTTTACTCAGAATTCGATACTCTATCATATTACGCTATAAAAATATAGCATTCCGTTTGAAAAAATAAAGTTGACCTTCAAATCTTCGAAGTGCTTCCACCTATAAAAAAAATAAATGCACCACATAGTGTAGCCTTATAAACCATGTAACTTTTGTATAAAACATTTTTTTGTGCAACGCATATTTTGGTCGTAAGAGAGGTGCACACGTTGCGTGATCCACCCTGTATATGATGACGGGAATATTTGCTCCAACAATGAGTCGTCAATAAATGATACGTACAAAAGAATAACAAGTGCGAGAGGGCCAAATGAAAAGTAACGACATATCACACTCTCCGTCGACATATCACTCCGTAATTACCCTCGTCCTGTCACACTGATTTCTGATTTTTCTCGATTTACACAAAAACCTCGTTCCTTCGTGTCACATTAAAAGTTATGAGGAGGCAAAGAAATTATGTGCCGGGTCTCGAGAGCAGCCAAAAAAATATACAGGAACGATAAAAATAAAGTGATTGCAGGAATATGCCTGCTGCTTTCTTTCAGTACTACTAGGTAATAATTTGAAAAAAAAAAAAAAAAAAACGAAATAGAATACGTAAACCATTATCAGAGGTATGGGAAATAAAAAAAATTCAAATTTAACCCGTGAAGAAATTTCTTAAGGGCGGGGTAAGGTTAATTCGGTGAAAAAGAAGCATATTTTCAAGAATTTTTTTAGACGATACAGGTAATGCTGGTTTATTTAATTAATTTCCATATAATAACACAACATCTGAACTATATTTTCCTAAATTTTCATTGCAAAATATTGATAAATAAGCCGTTGGCAGCAAATCTCCGCAGGCGCTTCGAAAAAAAGTTGTTTTGCGGTGTACGCTATAACTCGTCACTGGATCATCTGAAACAACAAAAAAAAACAAAATGCGTTTGTTCGGTGAGATGTTTCTCGAGGTAACGCTGCTGAGTTTTTTTTTTATAATTATTTTTTATCTTACAATAACAAATTTGCCGATTTTTTTTAGCGAAAATCGCGTTTTTGACTTCCAAGTGCTACCGAAAATGAAAAAATCGATAAAAAAAAAACTCGGCAGCGTTACCTCGAGAAACGTCTCACCTAATAAACGCATTTTGATTTTTTTGTTTCAGATGATCCAGTGACGAGTTATACACGGAGAGAATTAAAAAGTAATTTTTGTCGTGAATTTCACGGTAAAAATTACCGTGATATATTTCAATGTGGTGACAAGTGAGAAAAGCATAATAATTCGTATGCGACAAGTTTTTTTTAACTCACGTTACAGAAAATTTCAAATACGTAGCTAAAATTTTACTATACAAGAAGGGTAGCGCGTACGATAATTTTTACCGAGAGCACAATACATTTTCCTATAACACTCATTAAATTTTATAATAAATCTTACAATAACTGTTATAAAGACGATACTTTTTTATAGACATTTTTGAAAGGCACAAAATAATAAAATGCACAGTAAAATTTCGCTGATATTATATATTTTTTAAATTTAAGTTTTGCGTATTTTGTTACACATGAAAATGTACTAGAAAATCTGGTAAAATTTTCTATCTGAAGAAGAAATTTTATTTTATTTTCGTGAAAATCTGTGTTTTACTCAGTAATAATAAGCGAAGTTTCAGGGTTGTCATCTGGTTACCGTTACTGCACGGTAATTTTTAACATTTAATTCTCTCCGTGTAGCGCACACCGCAAAGCAACTTTTTTTGAGGCGTCTGCGGAGATTTGCTGCAAACGGCTTATTTATCACTATTTTGTAATGAAAATTTAGGAAAATATAGTTCAGATATTGTATTATTATATGGAAATTAATTAAATAAACCAGCATTACCTGTATCGTCTAAAAAAATTCTTGAAAATATGCTTTTTTTTCACCTAATTAACCTTACCCCGCCAATAACCTAAGTTTCGATCAGAACCCAATCGGGATATGATACGGATTCCCTAGAAGGGGTATCTTCATCGGAATCCATATGGCGCCCACTACGTAGCACAAGGCCGATACGTGATGGCAAGAATTTGAAATACGTATTAAATACATTTTTCTTAGAAAGTAAAATACATATTTTCTTAGTTCGATCTCCATTTAATTTAAATTTAATTAGAATAAATAACTTATAACACTTTTCTTCAGGAAATATAAGTCTTTCAAGGTCTAAGGTTTTTTTTCGAACATTTTTATTAAATGTAAAGAATTTTGTTCGAAGTTCTGTTATTAAAATATATAAATTTTGACATACTGTGGCACCAATTTTTACCTAATCGTTTTTCAGATCCTTGAATAAATGATTTCAGAAAACGTCGAGCGTCTCCAGCTGATACGGATCGGTATCTTCTGGTGATTTTTACATGAATCCATCCGATTCGATATCGAACTAGATCTTCCCGAGCAGAAATCTAATCAGGCTGCCTGAGGATCCATCAGGGCCGGATCAGGGATCAATACGGCGCCCCGATCAGGCACGCATGATTTGCGCCGGACAGGGGCCTGAGCAGGGATCAATGAGGCGCCCTGATCAGGCAGGCCTGATTTGTGCCAGACAGGGGCCTGAGCAGGGATCAATAAGGCGCCCTTATCAGGCACGCCTGATTTGCGCCGGATAGAAGCCTTATCAGGTATCAATAAGGCGCCCTGATCAGGCACGCATGACTTGCGCCGGACAGGGGCCTGAGCAGGGATCAATAAGGCGCCCTGATCAGGCACGCCTGATTTGCGCCAGACAGGGGCCTGAGCAGGGATCAGTAAGGCGCCCTGATCAGGCACGCCTGATTTGCGCCGGATAGAAGCCTTATCAGGTATCAATAAGGCGCCCTGATCAGGCACGCATGATTTGCGCCGGACAGATTGGGCCGGAAAGATTGGGACGGTCATCGCCAAAACCGGAACAAAAACTAAACGATCAAGTCAAGTAAAATAAAAACTTAAACTTTAAAAAAATGTTTTCATATGTTTCATATTTTTAATAACGTTAGTAAACTTGATAACGTGTAACTACGATAATAATTTAATAAATGTTGATCTATTTTTAAACAAAAAATTAATCAAATGATTGAGCCAGATGACACGCATGTCTCAGGCAGGATGAGGCACCTGATCCGGGCCAGATAAGTTGCTTGACCCGAGCCAGATATAGTGCCTAATCCGAGCCTGGTAAGGTGCCTGATCCGGGCCTGATAAAGCGCCTGATCAGAGCCTGATAAGGTGCCTGATCCGGACCTGAATTTGCAAAAGCGTTACATCCCTGATCAGGGCCGGACTAAATTTGCCTGATCCGGCCCGGATTTGCTATTGTGGCAGCCTGATCCGGTCCGGATTTCACCCTGAACAAATTTCTGCTCGGGTTGTTCTAGAAATTCGGGATTCTAGCCTCGATCCTATGCCAATTTTCTATTTGGATTCTGACTAGAGTCTTCAATAGTTCTCGATTAGGATCCTGTCTGGAATCCGATTTACGAGCGTTACATTTCGCTCTCGGATCCGATCCGATTTCCGACTGGATCCCGATCGATAAACCAGGATCCTAGTCCGAATCCGACTGTATCCGTGACAATATTTGGGCACGAGAAACCCAAGGGCGAACAGGCGTGACGTAGTGTGAGTATTTATTATTTCAGGTAAAGTTGAACCTCGATATAACGAATCTCTAGGGAAAAGCAGAAAAGTTTTTTATATCGAGTTTTCATTATATTGAAGTTTCGTTATATCGAGATCGTCTGAAATATTTGCCATATTGAGGTTTCAATAAAAAGGACAAATAAAAACTGCTCCACGTTAAACCTTTCTTTCTTAAAAAAAAGTAGTACATTGTGACACGAGGACGAAAAAGTCTTTTTTTAACGAGTGACGCAATCACACGAGGCTAGAAAAAGTTTTTTCGTCGAGTATGATACGAAAATTATGGGAAAACAGCTTTTGCAGATGTTAATAGTTGCAAAACGAATGGAAGTAAATTGCCGTAAATTCGGAAAATATTATATCATCAAGATTTACGATCAAACGATTGATTATGCTAAATTTACAAATAAATCGACTGAGTAATTGTCGAGAAATTAATTAAAGTAATGCGGAGTATCGCCATTTTTAGCGATGAATCATTGGAAAACTCAATATACATTGAGTTTTTGGTTAATTATTGACAATAATAAGATTATCTGAACGTATTGATCAATTTTTAAAATTGAGAAATTTTCGTTGTTGGATAATTCAAACAAATGTACAGTCACTGACAAAACCTCAGTCAAGCACACGCCAATAGCATCGAATTTGACTTCAATTATTATTAAAAGTGGACGATTAACATTTCTAAGTGTTAATTTATTATTAAATTAAGTATTTGCGAGGCTAAACGCGTACGACATGATCTAAACTTGTAAATATACGATTCGCCCATTTTAGACTAACTTTTTGCTCGACGGTCCATCCAGTAATACTTTAAAAAGTGATAATCATGGGATCATGAAGGCCCGAAGGGGCCACGCCAAATCCGAAAAGAAAAAAATATTCCCATAATTATTTCTCGTGCACATTTCCATTACGATAAAAAGCTCTTTACGTAAAAATAATTGATTATTAATTTTGGGGGACGTCCATTAATTACGTGAGCACCAAATGGGGTGGAGGGGTCGGGCAAAATCTCACCAAATCTTATTTAGGGGGAGCGGGGGGGGGGGGGGGCAATGAAAATCTCACGCCATCTTTGTAATTCAGAAAATATACTATTATAACATTTTGTAAGGTACAGGGTGCATATATGGACACGTTAAGGCTTAAATCATTCTAGAAGGAAAAATATTTTAAGAAAACAAGAATAATAACACCATTGCAATTGCTGTATTATATTTGGTAACAATTAGTCTTATTAAGTATATATATATATATATATTTTTTGTAATTATTTTTCTTTAACTCGTGAAATGTCGATATTTTCAAACTGGTCTGAAAATATGGACAGGAACTTTTCCATATTGAGAGTATGAAATAAAAATAATCAAATGTTCTTATTAATTTTCTTATTCTATTCTTAGGCATTAATTAAGTCATTGCTTCATTACCTTCTTCATTAATTTCAACCAAATATTTTTCTATTCATTTTAATATACTCTTTGGAGTCAAGTTGCCCATGGATAGAGTAGGGAAGGTGGTGTCGGAGTACTACCCTACCCTACCCTATTTATTTTAACTAAATAACACTAAATTAAAGCTGTTATAGTGCACTTTAAGGCAGGCAACCACTTTGGATGCTTAAAAAAATCAATTTTTAAAATTTTATAAATCGTTACCAAAATATTATATCTTAAGAATACACGCTGAAAATTTTCTAAACGATATTCGGATTCCTTCTGATGGTATGTATATAAATGATAAAGACTCTCCGCTCGACTCCCAAGCGCGTTCAGGTATCCACGAGCGCTCAGTTAGGTAGTTTGTTTGGGTTTCTTTGGATTTTCATAACCCAAATTTGGGTTTTAATAACCCAAACAAACCCAAACTCGACCGTTTGGCGATTAGCTCCAAAACATCTCCATTCTGGGTACAAAATAATCGAGGTAGCGGCATTTCTTGCTGCTATTTTATTCAATGAAGGAAATTCAGTCCTACTCATGGTTATGAATGAACTACGAATCGTAGTTGGCAGGCAGAGCTACGGATACGCCGAGCAAATGGATCAGATGCGCGTGGCTCGGCAAAATAGAAAAAGTTTATTAGAGACAAAAGAAGCTCGAAAAGCTCGTAAAGAGGAAATGCAAGCTTCAAATGAGTTGCACGAGGAAGAGGAAGGACTGCTGTATGGTGCTGGAATCGCTGATTAATCGGTAAGACACTTTATCATTTGATTAAACACATTTGACTTTGAGTTTTTCGTTTGTGAAACTTTAAACGTGTTTTTCTCGAAACGACATTTTTTCAATTTGCGGGAATCGTAACTCAAAAACTAATTGATGGATCATCTTCAAATTTGGAATACGTTTACATAATATTTTTTATCAAAATATGAACCTAAAGTTGGAAAGATTAGATTGTTTAAAACATATTTATTATTACAAAATGCCGGGAAAAAAATGCTAAAAATCGATCATTTTTTTTTCAAACACGTTTCAAAATTCAATTCTCGATTTTTTTTTCAAAATTTAGGTTCATGTTTTTACAAAACATCTCAAGAATGTATAAAAATTTGTTGGTCTATTTCAGATGCGAATTGCGAGCTGCACAATTCCCGCAAATTGACAACGACGATGAGGACACGCCAAGGGACGCAGCGGAGTACACCTTAATTAATGCGTGAAATAACTTGAAAAAATTACCAGAGATGTATGAAAATACGAATAAATTATTGTCAGAATTGCGGAAATTTCCGTTTTTTTTTCACAGTGAAAAAAAAATCCAAAAAATCATCTCGTTTTCGGTCTCCTAAAGTGGTTTTCAAACGTGGCCCTTCCCTTCTTCTTTCACAGAAAAATCGTATTTGATAGAACACTCTATCGCTAAGTCTTTATTAGTGGTATGAAACAAAATACATGAACATATCGAATAAATGTAATCACTTAAAAATTATGGGACAAATCTCACGTGCGGGGGAGTGGTCCAAATAAAATGAAAAAATACCTCACGTAATTAATGGACGTCCCCTTGTACGTTGGTGGTCCACAATCGTCTTGACATGGCGTCCAATTTTACAGCTGGGAAATTGGACGTTTTGAGTAACAAATCATTCAGACGACTGAGACGGGGATGCGCCATTATCGTTCTCGCCCTTCGTGACTCCAGTCGAAACCAGATATTCTCCAGCACGCAAATAAAACCACTCACAAATATCATCGTGACTAGAGCGAGCGATATAAGATCAATGTGAGCGTACTCGACCGTCTTGAAAGTCAATTGACGCTCGTGCGAGGTTGGCCATTGTTTCGAGATCCATTTGCGCTCGAGATATTGCAGTATTCCGGCGGAACGAAGCCTCAAGAGACTGGAAACATCAAAGGGACACCATCATCAAGAATGACAATATGAAAATTTACGATTTGAAAATTAAACTGTCCTTTTTATAAATTAATATTTTCCTCTAAATGTATAAACGTAATTGAATATAAATTAAAAAATACTCACATTTATTTAAATGATTCTTGGAACATTTTGTTTATGTATACACCGAACATTTTTTGAAATTTATTCATTATCGATTCTCAAACGCAAAGAAGATATCTACGTATGAAGGTGATTGAATTTTTGTAGCCCCCTACGTACAGTACTGGATAAAAAAAAGTACGTACTAGTCGAAATTTCTTACCGCACTAAAATTTACATAGCGGACTCAAAAATAAAGGTAATTGAATTTCCCAAGTGGCGTTTTAAAGAGGATAAGTTTACCTTTATTTTGCTTTTTTTTAGAAAATTCTCTACGATTTTTTTTCTCCCCCGTGAGCACTTTTGAACGTGGCCATTTTTCGGCTATTTTTTGGCGGTCGAAAATTAACTGCAAAGTTTGTAGAAATTTTTTCCCTCGGTTTTTTCCATGGTCATCTTAAAAAGAATATCAAAACCGACATTTTTATTTTTTAGAAAGTCTCGTACGATTTTTTTTCGCCCTAGTATTGCGTTTTTAGCTAAAAAAGACATGTTTCAGAAAAAAAGGCGTCATCGAAGAATTATAGGGTTTTAGAGGAAATGTCAAGAGGGTTAAAAGTTGCATGGGTTCACACTGGAGTGGCTAGATTTTTTTCAGAATTTTTTTGACCTTTTTTTTCCAATTTTTAGTTGGAACTTTGATGAGTGGAGAGGCTCCAATTGGGAATTATGGGGTCTAGGACAATATATCGAGAAAGAAAATTTGTTTACATATTCATTTTTGATTAACAACCATTTTTTTAGAATTTTTTTCATTTAAATTTTATTACTTTCATTTTCAAAAATAAAAATAAAACATCTAGAAAAATTAATTAGTTAATTAAAAATGAAAATGTAAACAAATTTCCTTTCTTAATTGTCCTAGACCCCATAAGTTCCAACCAAAAATGGTAAAAAAAATGTCCAAGAAAAATTCAGAAAAAATTCTAGCCACTCCAGTGTGAACCCATGCAACTTTTTACCCTCTTGATATTTCCCCTGAAACCTTATAGTTCTTCGATGACGCCTTTTTTTTCCAAAACATGTGTTTTTTAGCTAAAAAATCAATACTAGGGCGAAAAAAAATCGTCAAGACTTTCTAAAAAATGAAAATTTCGGTTTTGATATTCTTTTTAAGTTTCCCATGGAAAAAACTGAGGAAAAAATTTTCCACAAACTTTGCAATTAATTTTCGACGGCCGAAAAATAGCCGAAAAATGACCACGTTCAAAAGTGTGCACTGGGGTGAAAAAAAATCGTAGAGAATTTTTTAAAAAAGCAAAACAAAGGTAAACTTGTCTTCTTTAAATCGCTACTCAGAAAATTCGATCACCTTCATTTTTGAGTCCGCTATGTAAATTTTAGTGCGGTAAGAAATTTCGACTAGTGCGTACTTTCTTTTTTCCAGTACTGTATATCAATATATCAATAAAATCAAATTAAAAAGAATAAAATTTTGCCATTTAAGCCTAATTATTTCGTTAAATGAATTTATTAACATTTCGCAATTGTGATTAAAAGTATGAGTATCAAGATCCCTTTAACACGCGATGAAATAAAATTTCATTCCACCAAGCGATGCATTTTTTTTTTTCAATCGAAAATAGTCTAAAAATATTTTTTGCAATAAAACTCATCAATCAATTCAACGTAGCCGTAGATAAAAGTCGATCAATTAAATAAAACATTACTTGTTGAAAAATATCTATACTACTTCGATACATCTTTTTTTGCAGACATAATTTTTATTTTTTCAAAATGATTATTTTAATTTTCATTATTTTTTTATCATTATTCTTTCGAATATTATTTTATTTTATTAATAATAAATTATTATGCTTATTTGATAATATTATTATATTTGCTTAAAAGGCCATTTAAAGACTATTCCTTTAATCCATAATAAAATAAAATAATGCTTTAAAGGCCATTTAAAGACTATTCCTTTAATCCATTATAAAGGCCATTGGCAGGACAACAACTCTATTCTTTATTTCTCTATTCTCAGACATCTCTCTTCTGAAATATCTCTATTCCGGAGCAGGTTTAATCAGCTAAAAAGAAAGAAAGTATAGACTTGTCCTGGCAGGCCATTCTTTTAATCGATTACAAAAATAACATTAAAATAAAGGTGTATGCCAAATTTCAGATTTCAGTTTCCACTTTTCGGAAGTTTATCCTAACAAATTGAATATTATTATTATCGATAAAAATAGTATAACGAAAAATGTAGTAATGTTCGTACTATTTGTCGATGAGACGACGGTGCCGTGCTGCTCGTGCGTGGAGAAATGAGATCTTCGAGCTCCAGTATTCCCCGGGTATTTGTGCCATGTAACATTTGTGATGAATCGGCGTATATACCGAAAGAAATACGTCGGGCGCCTCGACATAGACGACACCCGAACGGCACAATTTCTCCCGGAACTCGACCGCGTTCTCCATATTGTGCCAATTTTTGTTTATCAGGTCTTGCCAATTGTTCACGGTATCTTTCTTCGCCATTTCGGCCAACTTTGGAAATCGATAAAGGCTTCGTTAAAAATTAATATCGATGCGGTTGGAATTTTCATTGATTTGCAAACATCATCGGGTTACGCTGAAAACTGATGTCACATTATGAGGTTGAAGTTTGCATCGTTGGAATGCAACGAAAATAAATATTTCTGAATAAAAATAAATAAAATAAATAAACTAAATAAATAAAATAAACAAATAAAATAAATACATAAAATAAAATAAAATAAATAAATAAATTAAAATAAATTGAAATAAATTAAAATAAATTAAAATAAATTAAAATAAATTAAAATAAATTAAAATAAATTAAAATAAATTAAAATAAATTAAAATAAATTTAAAAAAAATCGATTTTTTTTCGCTTTATCCGATAGTATCGACGGTTATAATCATGCTGTTCATTTTATGGGGCGAAATTCGAATAAATTCGGTCGCTACAAGCCTTTCTTAGAGAAAGCGATTCGAGCAGCGGCTTCCGTGCTCGAAACTTTATGCGTTTTTCCTCGAAATGACGTTTTTTCAAAACGGTGTACACTCTCAATGGAAGAGTTTTCAAGCCATCCGTCCAAAATTTTGATACAACATTCTTCACGCCATTCTTTAACTTGCTAGAGAAGCTTTTTTTTTAAATCTTCATATTTTTGTTAACGAAAAACTGTCGAAAAAATCGGCTAAATTCGATACTTTTTCATCAAACCGCCGGTATTTTGTCAATTTTGATTTAAAAAAAAACCTCCATAACGAGACAGCGGCTTTCATACTGATTAATAATCTTTTTTCAAATTTTGTTTCAGATAATATTAAAATAAAATAAAAAATGTAAAAAAAAATAATTTTCTGTTCTTCATGAGTGCTGATTTGACATAAAGAAATTAGACTAATTAGTGTATTTTAAGGGGTTACGTGGGTTTGAAAATTTTTGAAAATCCATTTTTTTATTTTATTGTCTAATAGTACAATATGTCTAGAATATTCTCCCAAAGTTTTAAGTCAATCGGAGTAAAAGTCTAGGAGAGAGAGAGAGAGAGAGCCTTTGGGAATTCCACCCGTAAGGAAAGACCGGCCGGGAGCGAAGCAGGTATACGCATTTTTCTCAAAACACTATTTTTGAAGTCGGTGGAAACGATTTCTCCAAAACTAATTTAATTTTGCATACAAAATTGTTCTAAACTAGAACAATTTTGCATACAACTCTGCCAAAAATTCAAATTTTAATTTTTTTAAAAATCCTTTGTTCAATCATGAGCTATACTTATCTATTAACAGAAAAAATTTGGTTTCTCAATTTCAGATAAAGCTATCATGAGTTATCCTGACCACCACGAGGACACTTTTTTTTGAGGGGTCTCCGGAAACCAGGTCCCACCGGCTGAATTTCCCAAATTTTCGGATGAATTTTTTTTTTTTAATTGTTGAAATGTGCTTAACATTTTGAATAAAATCATTTATATATTATATTTGAAAAAAAAGAGAAAATATGGTTCTTTTTGCTTCGAAACCAACGTAACCCCTTAACCATCGAAAAAAAATTGCGAGAATCAGCTATTTGTCGTTATTTTGTCATGATCCCTTAATTTCTTTTGACAGATTTTACTTACAAAAATCCTACAACCATTGTTCAAGCTATTTATTTAGTGTTTAGTGTAGAATTTGACTTCAATTATTATTAAAAGTGGCAAATTAACATTTCTAAGTGTCAATGTATTACTAAATTAGCTGTCTGTAAGGCTAAACATGTACGACATGATCTAGACTTGTAAATCCACGATTCGCCCATTTTGGACTAATTTTTTGCCCGACGGTCCATCCAGTAATACCTTAAACTTTAAATGCGTTTTTCTCGATAATCAGAAAGCGATTTTTGTCAAAGATTCATTTAGAGATTTTTTTTTTTCGTCCGTTGAATCAAAAAGAAAACCGGGTAAAAAAATGGTTTTTTTTTCAAACGGCTGTCATTTTATTAATTCAGGGGCTAACAAAAATTTCGAGGTCCATAAGGCCTCCCAAATTTAGTCTAGTTTAATCATTTTTAATCCGTTTTTGTTTAAGATGAGCTAGCAAGGCTGTGAAGCGCCGCGCGCGGACCAGAACACGCGGTGGATGGCTTTATTTTACGGGAGCCGGAGCCGCGTAAAATTACCTCTTTATGCGCGTTACTCTCGTTTCGCACGCAGAACGTGTGTGTTTTCGCCTTTACAATGTCCATCAGATTGTTAAAATGCAATGTATTTCCTCTTATTGCCAAATATGATGTGAGAGTACTGCTGAAACCGCACGATATCAACATTCCCATTAAAACTGCTGAGAGTATGGTAAATCGGAGCGACCAGGCGTTCGGTATTTCCTGAAATCCTGTCACAATTTCACACAACTTACCGTTTATTCATAACGAATTAGGAATAATTGCGAATTTCTAAAAATTACAAATTTATAAAAATTACAAATATCTAAAAATTACAAAATTTATAAAAATTACAAATTTCCTAAAATTCTAAAAATTACAGATTTCGAAAAATTAGAAATTTCCAAAAATTACAAATTTCCAAAAACTACAAATTTCCAAAAATGACAAATTTCCTAAAATTACAAATTTCCAAAAATTACAAATTTCCAAAAAATACAAATTTCCAAAAAATACAAATTTCCAAAAATTACAAATTTCCAAAAACTACAAATTTCCTAAAATTACAAATTTCCAAAAATTACAAATTTCCAAAAATTACAAATGTCCAAAAATTACAAAATTCCAAAAATTACAAATTCCCAAAAATTACAAATTTCCAAAAATTACAAATTTCCAAAAAATTACAAATATCCAAAAAATTACAAATTTCCAAAAATTACAGATTTCAAAATATAATTTTTTAAATGTTCCATCTTCCGAAATAATTTCTAAAAATTTGGAATCATTAAAAATTTTATCTAAAAATTTGTTATTTCTAGATAATTTCTAGAAATTTTACTTGTCTAAAATAATTTATACAATTTTTTTATTAAAAATTATTTCTAGATATTTTTACTTTCTAAAATTATTTCTAGAATTTTTTACTTTCTAAAAAATCTTTAATTTCTCATAATAATTTACAAAGTATGAATATTTCTAAAGACAATTTATAAAGATGTTCAATTTAAAAAAAATTATTACTAAAAATGTCAAATAAAAAAAAACGCGTTTCTACAAAAATGTTTCTAAAAATACCTTGACCGGTCATAACGCCAAGAACGCTGAGAAGATTGAACGAGGGTATCGCCAATTGGTTGTTGCACTCCTCGTAATTTCGACAAACGACCCTCTTTAGCCTGTACATGATGAGAAGCAGCCCCGTTATCCCGACTATGAAGATGAACGACATGACCCACAATCCTCGTGAAAATATGTTCATGTACCACCATTTTGGGACACCGTTACCCTCGGACATGGCGTACAGACCGTAGCTGGAATCGCGAAAAATCAAATATTCGCCGATTCGCAGCAAGGTTGAAAAAAAAGTACCTAATTCTTTTTTTATTCTCAATTGTTCTCACTAGTTTGCTACGATCTGGTGACTGTACACCATATGGCCGTTGTTGCGAACAGTCATCGCTATCGCGGCCAGCCACTCGTCGACCTCGCCCCTCACCAGTGTTTTACCGACCGAATATCGAGCCGTGCGGAAATCGGTCCTGCAATTATAACGATTTGGCAACAAAAAAAATGTTTACTTTCCTCGTCGGAAAAAAAGGCGAAAGCCTCGAAGCAAATGATCGGTAGGGTGGTACGAGCACGCATTTGCACTGACAGAAGAATTTTGTTGACATTAACTAGATGCGTCCATTTGATTTTTCTTTTAATTTGAATTAATTAGATTTTTCGTGAAATCAAATTTTTCCTATTGCATTCCATTATTAAAAGTATTCATTTTAAATGTATTTATTTATTCAAATTAAGATCTATTTAATATCGTCTAATAACTAAATATATTATTTATTCCTAATCTATATATCTATATCTATATATCTATATATCTATATACCTATGTATCTATATATCTACAGGGTGTCCGATGGCAGATTTCAAACTTTAAATGATCATAACTTTAAAACGCGAGGTTCAAGAGGAGTGCGGGGCGGGTAGCTGAGGTCGCGTGCATTGCGGATTTTTTAGTCGCCATGGAGCGTTGGTCTGGAGAGCGACGTGCTTTCGCTGTGGAGGTGTATTTAACTAGTCGTTTTTCGCTTACTTTGGCGCCGCGTAAATTCTGTAACCGCTACAATATTCGCCGAATAAGTCACGCGCTATCGATAAATTTGATCCAAAGTTGGGTAGCAAGATTTCGAGCTTCAGGCTCGGCTGTAAACAGGCATCGCCAAAATCAAGCAGTATCTGTATCAACTCCGGAAAACATCCAACGTGTGAGTGATTCTGTTTTAGAAAATCCACGAATGTCATTGAGAGTGCGTTCGTCTGTTTTGGGTATTCCAAAATCGACACTGCATGAAATTATGAAGAAAAAAGATAAAATTTCATCCGTATAAAATCCAAATAATTGAAAAATTGAACGACAGTGACTACCCAACAAGAATAACTTATGCTCAAAAGATATTGGAGACTTTTTCCACCGAAACACGACTAAGAAACATTTTTTACAGCGACGAAGCACATTTCCATCTTGGAGGTTATGTCAACAAGCAAAATTTTCGTTACTGGAGTCTCCAAAATCCAAGAGAAGTGCATGAGCAGCCACTGCATATTGAAAAGGTCACTGTTTGGTGCGCTATTTCGGGGAACGCAATCATCGGGCCCTATTTTTTTTAAAATAATCGTGGCCAGACGGTGACGGTGAACTCAAAAATTGAAATCCGCATTTGATTTCTTTTCATTTTAATAAATATTTTTTAATTACTTTGTTTATTCATTTTTTTACGAATTTTTAAAGTTTGAAATCTACCACCGGACACCCTGTATATATTTATATATCTATATATCTATATATATATCTATATACAGTACTGGACAAAAAAAAGTACGCACTAGTCGAAATTTCTTACCGCACTAAAATTTACACAGCGGGCTCAAAAATAAAGCTAATTGAATTTCCCAAGTGGCGTTTTAAAGAAGACAAGTTTACTTTTATTTTGCTTTTTTTTAGAAAATTCTCTACGTTTTTTTTTCGCCCCGGTGCGCACTTTTGAACGTGGCCATTTTTCGGCTATTTTTTGGCCGTCGAAAATTAACTGCCAAGTTTGTGAAAAAAAATTTCCCCTGTTTTTTTCCACAGGAAACTGAAAAAGAATATCAAAACCGACATTTTCATTTTTTAGAAAGTCTCGTACGATTTTTTTTCGCCCTAGTATCGCATTTTTAGCTAAAAAAGACATGTTTTAGAAAAGAAAGGCGTCATCGAAGAACTATAGGGTTTGAGGGGAAGTGTCAAGAGGGTAAAAAGTTGCATGGGTTCACACTGGAGTGGCTGGAATTTTTTCAGAATTTTTCTTGGACATTTTTTTTTTACCATTTTTGGTTGGAACTTTGATGAGTGGAGAGGCTCTACTTGGGCATTATGGGGTCTAGAAATCGAATAACTATTCCACTATTTATTCGAGAGCTCATTTATTCGACAACTTGTATTCAGATAGTCCGTTCTTTGAGTCATACAAATACAGATTCGAACGATCTACAAAATTCATATCTCCGAAATAGAAACAGATGAGTATCTAATATTGGTAATACCGTGTATACAATCAAAAAGCCATATACCGAGAATACAAACTTCGAATGTGTAAATCTTAGATACGCAAATGATCGATAGTCCAAAATAGCGAATACCTAAAGAGCATAATATCAAAGTAGTGGACAAGTTAGCATCACAATCTTAAGCCAATTTTTGCTAACACGTACGAGATTATTTGAATCTATATTTTACCCAACTGACCACCAGCGTTATCTGTCAGATTCATTTTTAATCGCAAGTAATGTATTTCCTCGATCATTAGCTTTCGCTATGACTCTTCGCCTTTTTGGCCTATCGCTATTTTAACGAGGCTCCGTCACAAACGTTTTACGTCCGGGCAAAAATAATTTTTGAGAATATCATAGATAAAGTACCCATCTTCACGTATGCAAAGTTTCAAATAAGATCAAGGTAGTGATAGAAAAATATTTTTATTATAACAATGTTCAATCGTAGAAAATGTCTTAAGGGGCCAGTCCACTTTGAAAATTTCAAAAAATCGATTTTTTTTTACTGTTTTCAAAAGTACATACATTCAGAAATATTGTGTCAAAATTTTATGAAAATCCGAGCCCTCTGAGTATTTTTTTTTTTACCTGAACGCCAGGACCTCATTTCGTCTACCTCCCGAGTAGAAATATTGTCAGGCTGGCTTGATATTTGATCCGGGCCTGATCACGTTGTAGTAAGGAGGCCTTACTTAAGGTATGCCTCAATTTGCCTGATCCGGTCGGTGTCAGGTGATAGTCAGGCAACTGGATGTAGTGTTTCCTCCAGTTGCCTGATCCAGCTAGCTTCAGGCTATGGTCAAGTAAGTGGACTTACGGCTTGCTTCAATTCGCCTGATCCAGCTAGCTTCAAGCGTTGGTCAAGCAACTGGACTTACGGCTCCGGCAGCCGTAAGTCCACTTACTTGACCATAGCCTGAAGCTAGCTGGATCAAGCAACTGGAGGAAACACTACATCCAGTTGCCTGACTATCACCTGACACCGACCGGATCAGGCAAATTGAGGCATACCTTAAGTAAGGCATCCGGACTACAACGTGATCAGGCCCGGATCAAATATCAAGCAAGTCTGACAATATTTCTACATAACCGGACGAAAGTGCGGCAGTAATCTCGTGCGTTTCATTCCGTATTGACGTGTTCTCGATTGTTGTCATTGCGATATTTATTTGAGGTAAGATAACTGTATATACCGTTTTGTTATATTCCAACAATAAATTTTTATTTTACTTACTTTTTCAACACTTTTCTGTTTCCTTGCATGCGTTTATTTGCATTTTTTCTGTTGCCCACGTGTAGCCATTCATTTCGGTGAAACATAACCTATTTTCGAATTCGAAATGCACTGCGGACATAATGGGCATTACATTCACATTACCAATATTTGGTTTGTCTACGCTGACCGGGCTAACCTGCACCGATGGCATCACATTCTTCGATACCGATTAGCCCGGAGAGCGTAGGCCAACCAAATAATGTTAAGTTCCCAGTGTAGTTCGATCCAGTAAATGTGATTCCATCGGTGCAGGTCACTTTTTTCTAAAGTAACCTGCACCGATTTTTCAAAGTCTATTTCGCATTTTTGGTATATAAAAAATATATAACAAAGTTTTATTTATTTTACACATAAAGAACATGTGATCAAGTAGAGTAATAAGAAAAATATAAGTGTGATAAAGTAGAGTAATAAGAAAAATTTGTGATAAATAAGATTCCTATTTAGTTTATAAAATAAAGTATCAACGTTATTTGTAATTTGTGTCTTTTTCTATTTTGGGTTTGCGTGGTATTTTTTATTTCAGGAATAAATAGGACATCCACAGCAGAGGTTCATTCCATCATCCTGACTAGGCGATGATGTTTCAATTCAATTAATCCTTGAAAAATTAAGCCCTGATCAGGCTTAGATTTTTTGCACTGATCAGGCCTTTATTTTTTACGCTGATCAGGCTTTGATTTTCTATCCTGATCAGGCCTTTATTTTGCACTGTAATCAAGCCTTGATGTTCTATCCTGGTCAGGCCTTGATTTGTTTCACTGATCAAGCCTTGACGTTCTATCCTGGTCAGGCCTTGATTTTTTTCACTGATCAAGCCTTGATGTTCTATCCTGATCAGGCCTTGATCTTTTCCATTGATCAAGCCTTGATTTTTTACCCTGATCAGACCGAAGTCAGGGAAAGTGTCACAAAAATGATCAGGGCTTGATCAAAAATCCTGATCAAGGCATGAAAAAGAAATCAGGATGCCTGATCAGGCCTTTATTGTAGCCGGAGCAGGATTTCTACTCGGGCTGAGCGATGATGAGCGTGTTCGCTCTGCAAACCGCCGCAGTTCTGAGTGCGCAAAAGAGACCAGAACCAAACGAGAGCAAGCAAGACTTGAAGAAATCGACGATGATGAGCAATCAGAAGGGATTTTGTACGGTGCAGGAATTGCCGATTGAGTTTAGGTAAGAGTTTTTCATAGTATAAACTTCAAACGCGTTTTTCTCGTAACAACGTTTTCAAAATCTAGCTCCATCGTATCTCTAAAACTAATAAACCGATTCTCTTGAAATTTGAACCACATATTGTAAACATGATTCGCAACAAGATGACCCTCGATGCTTTTAAAATTTTAATTTTCACTCTTTTTTTTTGCAAAAAACTGCGAAAAACGCGGTTTTTTTTACTTTTTTCGTTTTTCATCTGCCATTTTTTTATTTTTTGATAAAACTTTATATCCAAGGGTCATTTTGTAGCTGGTGTCATACTGAATCTAATGGACTTTGATTTTTTTGTTTCAGACAAGCCGTTGCCGAGTTGTGATGGAGCTACCTAGCCCACCTATTTTTGAGGCTTTACGTTAAACTATAGTTTTTGTACTTAAAAATGAATAAAAGGGAATTAAAATTTTTTTGAATGTATTTCAAGACTTTATTTATCAAGCCCAACAACTTTTATATTCATATCTTTTATAAAATCCTCAAAAAAAAATCGCGAAAATAGCCTTTTTTTCGTGGCTCCAAAGTGGACTAGCCCCTTAAATAATACTGATGCTTTTTTTTTCTCAAATTAATATTCATTTTCTTAGGTAAATACGACAGTAAATTAATCAATGCTGTCAAAGAACAATTCTTCGTGATCTGTTTATATTAAAACTCGCAATCAGCGAAACGGAAACGCGATAATTCTTACGATAACATATTTGAGTGAAAAAAAAAGAAAATCACACAAAAGAAATTGCAATTACTCATTGCCGCAAGAAATTAAAAAAAAATTCCCAGTATTTATTTTTCCATTTGCGAAAAATACTGTAATAACAATATAAAGTTGAAGCGATATTGCTTGCTTTACTGTTTTCAAGATAAAAACATGCTTTAAAGAATTCGAAATTATAAACCATCGTAATATTTACAACTCGATGATTTGACGTCTCGATTTGTTCGGTGTGTTTATACCTACAAATCGATATCGATATCTCTCATTATTTTGTCAAATCTTATATTTATTTGCGCTATAAATCAATTTCGAGATACTGGTATTCGCAATTTTCATGAATTATTTCACAGACTTACATAAGGTTGATCCATCTATATTGGATCACCCCCAAAGTACAGCTCTAGGCAAAAGTACTGCCTTAAGGTAAGGGATGTTTGAACATTTTCATAGTGATTTCATGATGAATATTACGTCACCTGAATTTCAGCGCTGTTTCCAGAGTCGTCCAGATATCGCCTATGTAACCCGTCAAAGTTTTGTCCGGATTTAATGACAGGTAAGGAAGCAGCTTTTTCCCAATCATCAATTATAATGTTTATTTTTTAATTATTCCACTTTCATTCCGCCACAATTACAATATTTCATTACAATTATTCCAATCGTTATATCCATGATCGAAATAATAAATTCTGATTCGCAAGTTTCGAAATTTCCGGGTAATTCGATATGCCAAGCAAACTTTTTCTATTTTGCCGAGCGCGTGGCTCGGCAAAATAGAAAAAGTTTATTAGAGCAAAAGAAGCTCGAAATGTTCGTAACGAGAAAATGCAAGCTTCAAATGAGTTGCATGAGGAAGAGGAAGGACTGCTGTATGGTGCTGGACTCGCTGATTAATCGGTAAGACACTTTATCATTTGATTAAACACATTTGACTTTGAGTTTTTCGTTTGTGAAACTTTAAACGTGTTTTTCTCGAAACGACATTTTTTCAATCTGCGGGAATCATAACTCAAAAACTAATTGATGAATCATCTTTGAATTTGGAAGACGTTTACATAATATAATTTATTAAAACATGAACCTAAAGTTGGAAAGATTAGATTGTTTAAAACATATTTATTATTGCAAAATGCCGGGGAAAAAAATGCTAAAAATCGATCATTTTTTTCCAAACACGTTCCAACATTCAATTCTCGAATTTTTTTTCAAAATTTAGGTTCATGTTCTTAAAAAAGATCTCAAGAATGTATAAAAATTTATTGGACTATTTCAGATGCGAATTGCGAGCTGCACAATTCCCGCAAATCGACAACAACGATGAGGACACGCCAAGGGACACAGCGGATCACACCTTAATTAATGCATGAAATAACTTGAAAAAATTACCAGAGATGTACGAAAATATGAATAAATTATTGTCAGAGTTGCGGAAATTTTCGTTTTTTTTCACATTAAAAAAAAAATCCAATATATCATCTAATTTCGGTCTCCTAAAGTGGTTGCCGGCCTTAAGACAAAACGTAACTTTTTCACGCTATGGCCGATATAATTGAAAATCGTATGATTACCCGAATCAAAAAACCCAAGCAAATTTGATCTTGTATCGAATCTTATTTTTCCAGAATACTGATTTAATTTTTTTAATCCGCTTCATTTTTTATCCAATTTTTTTCCTCATCCAATGATAAATAAATTAACGAAAAAATAATAGATAGATTGTACAATAAAATAATATAGTATAAAATAAAATAAGTATGAAAAATATAATAAAAAAATTAATCCAATAAAGCTCGATTTTTTAATTTTCAATAATAATAAATAAATTCAGTAAGGTTTGATTTTTAGTAATAATATCAGAGTTTTAGACGAAACGTAGACTTCAGACTGAAATATTAATTTTAGTATTAATAGATAGTAATAATCATAGTTTTAAGGGACCATTCGAGTGTAAAATTTTTTGAAAAACGTTTTTTTTTCTCGCATTATCCAAAAATATGGACTTTCATAAACACGCAGTTAAATTTTGGTCGCGGAATTCGAATTATTCCGGTCGCTACAGCCTTTTTTTTTTAGAAAAAGGGATCCGACCAGATGCGTGAGCGCGTTTTTCGTGATCCGTGTTTTTTTCGAAACGTCGTTTTTTCAAAACGGTGGAAGATTTTGCCAGATTATTCTTCACGCCATTCCTTAACGTTGTACGGAAGCGTTTTTTTTTTAATTTTAGAATTTCACATTTTTCTTCAACGAAAAACTCGAAAAAGGCCCAATTTGACATTTAATTTTAAAATGGCCAGTATTTTGTTATTTTTTATCGAAAAAAAAAAATTTCCGTACGCCTCTACAGTTTTACCATACATACTGATTAATAATCTTTTTGGTTTTTTTCTTTCAGACAATTTTTGAAGGAGAAGGACTTTCCACCGTCAAGAGCTATTTTTTAGGGCATCATTTTGCAGTAGCCAAAAAAATTATACAACAATAAAACTGAAACATTAAAAAATATTTTTATGTACAACACAAATCATTTGAATAAATGAAAAAAAATTCGGACTAATTATCAAATTATACATAAATAAAAAAAATTAGGAACATCAGCAATTTTCAAGCCAGTCATAATGCAATGGTCCATCAATCTTATAACTCATGACTCATTTTTTTAGCTTAGAACGGACTTCATCATGCACGAATTTCTTCATTTTTCTTTTTTTTTTCATAAGGAAGAAGTTCGCCAGACATATGATTTATTTAACATTTGATTAGTGAAAAATCTATTTAAAGCCTGAATAACGAAAATAATCAGCAAAATCATAATTTTTCACAAAATTGGGGTACGACTGGACTCCAGTCATGAGTTCTATGGTTATTATTCAACTATCACATGTAAATTATTATTAGATTGCTGAGGCAAAAATAAACGCTTTTCCCTCGTCCCGATAAATTGTTGCTCCGTTTCATATTACGTTAAATCAAAATTATGCTCTCAGATATATAAAAAAATAAAATAAAATCTCGTACTTATTTTTTATCTCGATTATAATACAACGATTATTCAGTATTCATTTACCAGGTGTACAAGTATGAAATGCGGATTTCAGACAACAGATGGTGCACCAATGCAGTTTGTGTTATAAAGATTTGACACTGCGCCAATTTGTTGTGTCATCAACAAGTGTCAGATGCGCATGAGTGATAAATTGGAAAAGTGTGTGCATAGTGTTGTGTTGTTGTGTTCAATATTCCGAAATTTATATCGAACAAAGAGCATTCACGGACAGGATTAATTTTTTGTTTTCATTTAAAGAAAACTGCTGCTGAATCATACCGATTACTTCGAGAAGCTTATGGTGAGCATGCTCCATCGCAAGATACGTGTGAACGATGCTTTCGGCGTTTCGAAAGTGGTGGCTTCGATGTTGCAGACAAGGAACATGGAAAACCGCCAAAAAAATACGAAGATGTGGAATTGCAAGCATTGTTGGACGAAGATGATTCGCAAACACAAAAACAACTCGCCGAGCAATTGGGTGTTAGTCAACAAGCTGTTTTCAATCGGCTACGAGAGATGGGAAAGATTCAGAAGACCGGTAGATGGGTACAACATGAGTTGAACGACAGGCAAATGGAAAAGCGCAAATACACATGTGACATTTTGCTCGCTCGGTACAAAAGGAAGTCGTTTTTCCGTCGTATAGTTACAGGGGATGAAAAGTGGATTTATTTTGAGAATCCCAAGCGCAAAAAATCATGGGTAGACCCAGGCGCACCATCCACATCGACCGCAAGACCGAATCGCTTTGGCAGAAAGACGATGCTCTGCGTTTGGTGGGACCAGAGGGGCGTGGTCTATTATGAGCTGTTAAAACCTGGGGAAACGGTCAATACTAAATGTTACCAACAACAATTGACCGATTTGAACCGTTCGCTGCTTGAAAAAAGGCCAGAATACCGAAAGAGGCAACACAAAGTCATTTTTCTTCATGACAATGCTCCATCACATACGGCAAAACCGGTTCGCGACACGTTGGAAGCACTCAGCTGAGAAGTTCTATCCCACGCGGCTTACTCACCAGACTTGGCTCCTTCCGATTACCACTTGTTTGCATCGATGGGTCACGCACTTGCTGAGCAGCGCTTTGGTTCGTACGAAGATGTGAAAAAATGGCTCGATGAATGGTTCGCAGCAAAAGGGGAAGATTTTTACTGGCGTGGTATTCACAAATTGCCCGAAAGATGGGAAAAATGTATAACAAGCGATGGAGCATACTTTGAATGAAGCACTTTTTATCATTCTTCCGAATTTAACGTGTTCTTTTTAGAAAAAAAAATCCGCATTTCATACTTGTACACCTGGTAAATGCACTTTTTTTTTTGCACATTCGCAATCACTTAATTCGACATAATTGTCTTGCCTAGATTAATTTTTAGTAAAATGTTTATTTTCTCGATATTACTTACAACTTCGCCGGAAATAACGATAGTTTTGCCGGTGAGATCGTCGATGTAATCGACGCTGCATATTGAGGTTTGGTTTTGATTGAAGGCCTCGATTAACTCGAAATCGAGTATATGTCGATTCCACTTCACGACTCGGCCCGGATATATGCCTGCCACTTCGCGCTCCCGGTCGTTCAAAGTGGTCAAGCAAGTGGCCGCGCTACCCGTAACGCAAATGCACTTGAACAAAAAAAAATAACATTATTGCGATGACGCGGTACGAGTTGGGGAGATGAAAAAATTTTCACAATTTTTTAAAGCCATCGGACAGAAGTTTAAAATGTTGAAAAAAACGTATTTTTCCCTCCAAGCAATGCCCAATCTTTTTTATTTCAATATAATCGAATTTAAGAGTGAGAAGGGGGGGGGGGGGGGGGGGTAAAAACGCTCACCAGCACGAATACGATTTTCATGTTGGCAAAAGTGTGGAAAATGTTCGCTGTCAGCGAGCTTAAGTACGAGAAACCAATGTTGAATAAAACACGATGCTGTCAATCGCGCGATTTCCAGGCTCAACTTTGACGTACGCGGTAATTGGGAGAGCCTCGAGGACACGCGAACGTGCGTTGATTTTATTACTAACGAGCTCTGCGTTGTTAGAAATCGACGCAACGGCGATTTGTAAATTATTAAGTATTGCGTGGGAATGAAAAGAAAAAAGTGTGCCGATTGTTGTTGCACTGTGAGAGAAGTTTATGACTTGTGGCAAAGCATCATCACGTGGCTTCAGTTTTCGGGATGTTTTATTTTGCGTTCGCGGAAAAATCCTTCGAAGTCAATTGCCTGAATAAAAAATTTCTCTAATACAATTTCCCGGAAGAATTATTTCCCGCATGAACAATTTCCTGAATATAGTTTATCGAATGGACAAGTTGCCGAATGGAGAATTTGCCGAATGGAAAATTGTCCAAATAGACAATTTCCCGAATAGACAATTTCCCGAATAGATAATTTCCCGAATGGACAATTTCCCGAATGCAGAATTTCCCGAATAGAAAATTTTCTGAATAAACAATTTCCCCCATGGACAATTTCTCGAATAGACAATTTTCCGAATGGTCAGTTCCCCGAATAGACAATTTCCCCCATGGATAATTTCTCGAATAGACAATTTCCCGAATGGACAGTTCCCCGAATAGACAATTTCCCGAATGGAAAATTTCCCAAATGGACAATTTCTCGAATGCAGAATTTCTCCAATGGAGAATTTCTCGAATGGAGAATTTCCCGAATAGACAATTTTCCGAATAGACAATTTCCTGAATGGACAATTTCCTGAATGGACAATTTCCTGAATGGACAATTTCCTGAATGAACAATTTTCCGAATAGACAATTTCCTGAATGGAAAATTTCCCGAATGGACAATTTCCCATATGAACAATTTCCCGAATGGACAATTTCCCGAATGGATAATTTCCCGAATAGACAATTTTCCAAATAGACAATTTCCCGAATGGACAGTTCTCCGACTAGACAATTTCCCGAATGGACAGTTTCCCGAATAGACAATTTTCCGAATGAACAATTTCCCGAAGGAACAATTTCCCGAATGGACAATTTCCCGAATGGATAATTTCCCGAATAGACAATTTTCCAAATAGACAATTTCCCGAATGGACAGTTCTCCGACTAGACAATTTCCCGAATGGACAATTTCCCGAATAGACAATGTTCCGAATGAACAATTTCCCGAATGTACAATTTCCCGAATGGATAATTTCCCGAATAGACAATTTTCCAAATAGACAATTTCCCGAATGGACAGTTCTCCGACTAGACAATTTCCCGAATGGACAGCTTCCCGAATAGACAATGTTCCGAATGAACAATTTCCCGAATGTACAATTTCCCGAATGGATAATTTCCCGAATAGACAATTTTCCGAATAGACAATTTCCCGAATGGACAGTTCTCTGACTAGACAATTTCCCGAATGGACAGTTTCCCGAATGGACAATTTCCCGAATGGACAATTTCCCGAATGGACATTTCCCGAATGGACAATTTTCCGAATGGACATGCTCTGTGTCGATCTCAATATTCCACGTACATCCGAGGTGACCCGTGTCCACACCTTCGTGATCTACGCATCCCACCATTCGCACAAAACAAAAAAAAACACACACAAGAAAATTGATTTCCCAAAAAAATCGTCGAACATATTTGTTCCGGAAATGTTTCATTCGAGAAATTGTTCATTCGGGCAAACGTTTATTCGGGAAACTGTCCATTCGAGGAATTGTTCATTCGGCAAATTGTCCATTTGGCAAATTATTCATTCATTTTTATTATTGCTGTTTATATTTATATAATATTTATTATTAATAATTAACGGTTATTATAATTAAAAATTATATAATACTTTGTTATAATTAAATTATAATTAAAAATTATATAATACTTTGTTATTGCTGTTTATATTTATATAATATTTATTATTAATAATTTATGGGAAATTATTCATTCAAACGGTTCATTCGGGAAATTGTCCATTCGGGATATTGCATTCAAGAAATTATTGATTTTGGAAATTGTTTATTCGGGCAATTGTTATCGAGGAATTGTAAAATTTTCTAATAAAAAAGAACGCTTCCGTACGACGTTAAAGAACGGCTTGAAGAATGATGTGGCAAAATTTGAGACGAATAGTTTGAAAACTCTTCGTTTAAATTTGGAAATTCGATTTATTCACGTTCATAATAAGAATTGTTTTTTTTTTTATTTGTTTTTTTTTCGCAATTTCTCGATGAGGTCGTTCTAATGAGAGTTCCCTTTTTTCTATTGGTCAGTTCCCGGTTATCGATCATTTCAAACTAACAAATCATGCATTTTTCTTACCGTCGATCGATGAGTTACCATCAGGCGGCAATATTCACGTCGATACCTTATCGACAGAGGACGCGGAAGATTCCGCTGAGACAATCCTGCAGTCTCGCTTCTTCGTACTCTCATCGATAGATGGCGAGTGCACCCTCGCGAGAGATAAAGTGTGACATTTCAGAGGGAGCCTTTAGAGATAAATAGTCGTGAGTTCCATTGCGTAATAGAGTAAATCGACCAGCGAATGGACAAAATTACGAATAACGACACCGTAGGATTCAGATGGATTGTAAAATGAAAATATTAGATACAAAACAATTTTTTCAATTTTTATAGCTCAAAAAAGATATAATTCTAACAGTAGGAACAAATATTCGAATTATTTGCGACAAATAATATCCAAGGAATTGACAAATAAGTAACGACATGACTAAATCCAGTGAATGGACAAAATTACTCATTATTTCAATTTTGTAATTACAAAATTATAAAATTAAAATAATGAGCACTCGACCAGTAACAAATGGACGTGTAGAGTAGATGAACGCTGTAAAGAATAAAGATACGAGATGTGTAAATTCAGTAATGAGACGGATTTTTTTTGTCCATTTTTTTTATTCGAATATAATGACAATTAAATATTGTCACTCTTAAAATAACTTTCTTGGCAAGCCACACATCGCTTGAGACGGTTCTTCCAATCCTCATAGAAGCGCTGGAACTCGGTTACTGGAATAGCCTTCAGTTGGTCGTTTACAGCCGTTCGAATGTTTTCGAGTGTCCCAAAATGACGTCCCTTGAGGTGATTTTTCAATCTCGGGAAGAGGAAAAACGTCACAAGGACTCGAGTCAGGCGAATGAGGAGGCTGGAGGAGCCAAAGGAATGTTTTTACTGGCCAAAAACTTGTTTATGGAAATTGCTGTGTGACAGCAATTTTTCTCATCACCAATTCATTGGTGAAAGTCTGATGAACAATGGTGTGAGTCAAATTCAACTCTTCCTCGATCATTCTGACTCTCAACGGACGATCTGAATGCACAAGATCCCGGATTCTATCGACATTTTCATCGATTCTTGAAGATAAAGGCCTTCCGCTGCGTGGTTTATCTTCAATCGACTCAATTCCTTCTGAAAATGCCTTGAACCACCGAAAAAGCTGGGCCCTTGACAAAACACTGTTTCCGTAGGCCTGCCGAAGTTTTGCAAAAGTTTCCGTTGCATTGTGCCCAAGTCTGAAGCAAAACCTGATAGCACAACGATACTCGAAATCGATGTCACTCATTTTTAGAACGCATCAGAAAAAAACTCACGAAAAAAAATCGCTACGTACAACCAAATGACTCTAGTGTGTTCAAACTCGTACTGAAGGCGTATCACATGTTCACCTGCCATCCCTCAAAGTCTCGCGTCCCAAGTATTGACAGATCGAATGCTATGTTTGCCAATCTCATTACTTAATTTACACACCTCGTATACACCATTATTTCGTCAATATGCATCTTCACTTGCAACCTCCTTACGTTTTTAATCAAGCTTTCACAAGAATGTCGGAAAATATCGAAAAACCGGTATTTCGATGTTATAACTTGTTGATATCGAAACAATACCGGTAATAGAAAAAGTTCCGATAAGTCCAAGCTCTAACTAGAATACAGCATCGGTGAATAAACATGACTAATTCTGATCTATTATGACGAATTTATTTTGAGAATTTGCTAAAAACTAAAGATTGATTTTATCTTAAATAATAAAAGTAATACTTAGCCTAGAAACTCATTAAAAAAATAATATTGTAACTAAGTTTCGTGGTGTGCAAGTGCTATAAACTAGGAAAATTCTGTGTGGCGTCAAAATTCGAAAACTAAAAAATTGGTTTCAACGACACCGGTGATTTTTTTTTTTGCTAAATTATAATGATTCGCGTTGTTATTGATAATTTAAATTCATTACTAGTGTTAAATATTAATCAGTTAATATTTAACATAAGTTATTTATTAATAAGATGGAAATTCCATTGATAAGATGGAAATAAGAATGGAAAGGGACCACTGGTCCCTTTCCATTCACTGCTCGATGTACCTCAGCAGATAAGAATAAATGAATCTTTTTTCTTCCATTGTTATACTACATCATTGTATTTTGTTATTTATATTATTTATTTATCATTTAGGAAATTGCAAGTTTACTCCTTTTGCTAACAATTCTCGAATTCTTCGATTGCCTCGTTCATTTTTTTCCACTGCAGATTCGCATCGCAATTTATTATTCGTATATTAGTCCCTCCGTAATAAAAATGAGAATAAAAATTATTCAACGTCTCAGAAATTGTGTTCAGCTCTGATTTTTTTCCTCGATCGATTAATTTTTCTCAATCGACTTTTTTATTCGATCAATTTTTTTTCTCGATCAATTTTTTTTCTCGATCGATTTTTTTTCTCGATCGATTATTTTTCTCGATCGATCTTTTTTCTCGATCGATGTTTTTTCACGTTCGATTTTTTTTCTCGATCGATTTTTTTTCTCGATCGATTATTTTTCTCGATCGATCTTTTTTCTCGATCGATTTTTTTTCACGTTCGATTTTTTTTCCTGGATCGATTATTTTTCTCGACGATCTTTTTTCTCGATCGATTTTTTTTCTCGATCGATTTGTTTTCTCGATCGATTTTTTTTCTCGATCTATTTTTTTTCGCGTTCGATTTTTTTTTCTCGATCGATTTTTTTTCTCGATCGATTTTTTTTCTCGATCAATTTTTTTCTCGATCGATTTTTTTTCTCGATCGATTTTTTTCGCGATCGATTTTTTTTCTCAATCGATTTTTTTTTCTCGATCGATTTTTTTCTCGATCGATTTTTTTTCTCGATCGATTTTTTTTCTCGATCGATTTTTTTTCTCGATCAATTTTTTTTCTCGATCGATTTTTTTTCTCGATCAATTTTTCTCGATCGATTTTTTTTCTCGATCGATTATTTTTTCTCGTTCGATTTTTTTCTCGATCGATTTTTTTTCTCGATCGATTTTTTTCTCGATCAATTTTTTTTCTCGATCTTTTTTCTTCGTTCGATCGCGAGGACTGATCGTACAAAATTTCAGAAATTGTTGACTCGCACGTTGCGTTATCCTTGAAAATTACGTGACCGTGACTATTTTTCTCCGTCTGGTCATGGTCTCGGCCGAAATTCGCCGGCCGTCCAGTCCGCAGGCCCAATACTCGCTGATATATATGTGTATATATATATATATATTTCTTCTACATGCGCAATATTCGGTGATACCGCGCAGCGTATACCGTGGTCAGACGCGTCTGAGTATGCGAATTAGATTGATCTCTATCATTCGATCGTCTGGCTGTCGTCTCGACCATTCATTGGCAACCGACAAATATTATTTCTTTCCTAGAAGCTACCGGTGATCCGTCCTCACATACGTTTACTGCATTGTGATGCATGAAAAAAGAAACGAGGCTTTTTTTTGTTTAAGCGGCGTTTGCAATCTCGACAAAAACGTACTTCGAAAAGATTTTTTTTTTATAGAAATTTCGTAAGAGCGAAAAATGCGTGCATTGCTGAACAATTCATCGAGCGACGATTATTTACTTTACTGGCTTAGAGAGAGCAATGAAAATTGGCGGAAAATGAAGAACAAGAAGAGAGGACAAGAAAATGGTCGGCAATAGAAAAATATATTATTGGAATTAAACATATGTTTGGGTTCGTTTGGCGCTGTATATATATTGAGATAAGAAAATACCGCTTTTTATCTCGGTATTTTAAATATTTCAGATTCTAAAAATCGATATTTTTTTGTCCGCGATCTGTAAAATCGAGTAAAACTCGCGTGTAATTCGCTAGAAAATCAAGCTAAGAAGCAACAGTTGAAATTTGAAATTAAACTGTTGAAAATTGTAGGAGCTACGAGTGAATCCGATTTTGAAAGCATGGTTTCAAGTAAAACACGTTTAACCCTATGCTACTATTTTTTTTCCCAAAAATAGCATATCTAAGTAGTATCACTTCCAAATTTTAGGTAACAATGTTGAAAATTCACGGAAATATGATTTTTTTAGCAAAAAAAGTGTCTTTTTTTGCGTTTTCACCTCTTTATGAATTTTTTTAAACATGTCGCCATTTTATTTCTTATGAATAAATTTTTCGTACATCATGTAGAAAGTTTAAAGCATGTTCCGTAATTTTTTGAACCACTTCGTACGGATAGTTTGGTCACAATACTTTTTTGAAAAGTGACTGGGTAGAATCGATCCAAGTGTGACCATCGCGATTGAATTTGGAAGTTCGACCACGAAGGGTTAATGTATCAGTCTCCATCAATTGCACATACTTTTAAGATTTTTTTTCATAATAAAATTTATCTTCATATTTTAATCTTTTTATACATCAATCAACTTTATACATAAAATTGATTTTTTTTTAAATTTATCTTGGCGATCTGTCTGCCCAAAGTTACCTCTGCTTTCACATTGTCGACACGAAATCTTAACTTTGGATCATCTGAAACCAAAAAATCGAGTATTTTATTATAAAGTAGAGTTGTAGTTGTGACGCCTACTAAAAACTTTCACCCCCGATAAAAAGAAAACAAAATGGCGCACTTTTGAATTTTTCGACTGTTTTTTACGACTTAAATTGTTTAAAAATAGGATTAAATATTGATGAATATTTATATCGTTAGTAGAGGTCGAAGACATGCATAGAATAATCTCTGTAAATTTGAGCCTAATCGGTGCAATAGTTTTTTCAAAATCATGTCGACAAGGTTGAAAAACGTTGTTTCGAGAAAAACGCGTTTAAGGCCTTATATACGCGAAAAATTTCAAAATTTTTCATTTTTTTTAAATTTTTGATTCCATTAGCCTGAACGGTTAGGAATATTTTAAGCTTTACAGAATTGAAAAATTCCAAAAATTGTTAAAGTTACAGCATTTAGAGCGTAGAAACGCCTAAATGCTGGCGACGAATTACGCCTTACTATTAAATAAGGTAAGATTGCATTTATAATAGACACCGCGCGGCGCGCCCGACCGCCAACTTCAAAGCCGTTTTTCCACGATTCACTTTTTTGAACCTTGTGAAAGCTCTAACTCTTGAACGAAGGTTCAGATTGCTTTGAAATTTTTACAACATATTCTTAGTATCATCACCTATCGTGTGAACCACAGAAACAAAAATTTCAATGACACAAAAAAATATAAAAAATAAAATACCGACAGAAAATTGAGTAAAAAAATTTTAAGTTTCGAATTTTTATTATAATAATTTTTTTTAAATAATATTGTTGATTCACACTGAAGATACATTCATTATGCAATTATAAATATATTCATTTTTTTTTCAGACACCCACATCGATGACGAGAACTTTCACCATCAACGCGCGCGCAAAAAAAAATACATTGCTTTATTATGTTATATCTCCGTCATTTATTAATATTTCTGATTTTTTTTTTACATATACTTAACTATGTGCATAAATGATCTGTAAAAAAAATGTTGTCAATATATGCGTCATTTTTTTTTAACCGCGTCTAGAAAAGTACCTTCGAAAATCGGCGAAATCGCGTATATAAGGCCTTAAAGTTTCACTTGTAAAAATGTACATAAAACTTTTTAAAAAACCCCTCTTACCCTCAATCAGCGATGCCTGGTCCATATATTGTTCCTTCAGCTTCTTCAAAAACTTCACTTTGTTGGGATTTTTTGGTTTTGGATCTCTGTTCTGCCAGCTTTGGGAGCTCGACACGGCGGTTGCGCGCTGTATCGTATTTCTACAGGTATGTAGTATAAGAAACTGGTGTTTTTGGAAAAACGAAAATTTCCGAAAATAGACTGGTACTTGATCCCTTGAAGTTTCAAAAACATTTTTCTACGTGAAATCTTTAAGACAGGCCTTCTTAAAAAAAACTTTTTCATATAATTCTTGGGATGTTTATTCATTATGTAATGATATTTCAATCTTTTCAACTCTTGTAACGAAATTCGAGTCCAATAATAATGATTCTTTCAATATCGGATGTTTGACCCGATATTCCGGTTGTTCGAATATTATCGAAAACTGATATCTATTATTCGTCACTATTCAGGAGAACGCTAATAAGATTCACTCTTTTCTCTTTTTCTCTCCACGCGCTCTCCGTATCCATCTTTTTCTTTGAAAATCACACTTTTCCGTCACCGCACTGTATCGTAAATTAACAATCTCGTATATTATAAATAACTTGACCGAGTGCTCCTTATCGATGCATACCACAAACTCAGTTACAGGCGCCTTTTTTTCGCACTCTCGCTCCTCTCTCTCACT
>OZ010711.1:36236378-36265900 GCA_963932345.1 Ophion ventricosus | reverse complement strand
GACGAAAAAAATGTCAGTAGGGAATTTGATTGATTTCGAAGGGCTGATACAGTGGTGAAAAGTTCATTTTTGTCAAGGTCATAGTTTTCGTGTTCTCAAGGTCATCAATGGTTTTTCAAATGGGAACATGTTTTTTTTTTTTTTATTAAGATGTTGTAGCTGATATTCAGACGAATCCAACGACCTATGATATCATGACCTTGAAATGATTTTTCATCAAAATACACGTGTAAAAACGGGATATCGTGATGGTATTGACAATAAGAATATCCGAATAATGTAATCCAATTTTTTGTGCAGAAAATTTATTGTAACAAATGTTCGAAGTGATGGCCATTAACCTCGACACATTCTTTTAGACGTCGGATGAATGATTCTCTTGACCTTCGAATAGTTTCTGGTGTGACAGCGGCCCAGGCTCTTGTAATTCGTTCTCGCATGTTCGCCGGCGTCGTCGGAACATCATGGTAAACAGAATGCTTTATAGCTCCGCATAGGAAGAAATCAAGTGGCGTCAAATCCGGCGAACGAGCAGGCCAAGGGATTACTGCACCTCTCCCAATCCAGCGTTCGGGAAATTTTGCGCCGGAATTTCTGCGCTTGCACAGAGTTTCTGCCGGTCTCACCATAAATCAGAATCATTTCCACTTTCTCTGCTTGACTGTACAATACCATTTTCGATACGGTTATTACATGTTACTTTGGATGAATACACTTGTCTACTGATTCTAATATTGGTAGATGGTAAACATTCTTCACTATACTACAGTTTTACTACGTTACAATGCCAGTATTTACAAACATCAGAAACATCTCCGACTATTGAGATAAAGTATCCGCTGGATAACCTGCGCCGCTATCACACCAGAAACTATTCGAAGCTCAAGAGAATCATTCATTCGACGTCTTCAAATATGTGTCGAGGTTAATGGCCATCACTTCGAACATTTGTTACAATAAATTTTCTGCACAAAAAATTCAATTACATTATTCGGATGTTCTTATTGTCAATACCACCACGATTTCCCGTTTTTACACGTGTATTTTGGTGAAAAATCATTTCAAGGTCATGATATCATAGGTCGTTGGATTCGTCTGAATATCAGCTACAACGTCTTAATAAAAAAAAAAACATGTTCCCATTTGAAAAAAACCATTGATGACCTTGAAAACGCAAAAACTATGACCTTGACAAAAATGAATTTTTCACCACTGTATCAGCCCTTCGAAATCAATCAAATTACCGCCTGACATTTTTTTCATCACTCCAACGGCAACGGAGATATTTGGGGTGGTCACGTTAAATGGTCCACCTTGTATACTCCAAAAAAAAATTCGAAATTCCCTATATTTATAAAGTTATAGCGATTTGAATACCGCCTGCCTGATAAGCCGCACCAGCGCAAATCGGACAATCAGAAGATTCTAAGGAAGCTACACTGCAAAAAAAAATATTTAATTTAGATTGGATCTATTTAAATCAAATAGGTTTTTTCCTTGTCGCACATCCTACTACGGCCCTATTTCGTTCAATTTTTTTTTTAATTTGATCAAGCTATTCATGTTTAATATTGAATATATTTTAATTAAATAAATAAAGATTACCTTCAAATGAAATAAATAAAGATGAATCACGAGATATCGCATGAATCCGAGAAAGGAATATAGGTTCATGACATAAAAGTGCGGTGAAAAAAAATGTTGCATTTTTTTTCTCTAACAAGGATGTTGTTTGGAAAAAAGTAAAGGTATCGTCGTGCTTTTTATTAACAGGCGCGACTATTCATGTATAAAAAGACTAATCATTTTCCTCGACTGCGGAATTTTACAATAGTCTTCTAATGAAAACAAAGCCATAAGATTTTTGAGAGACTGAATCGTGTACCATTTTTCCATCTGTCTCTTTTATCTTATACTACCAGAAGAAATCAAATCCCAGATTTATTAGGAATAAATAAAACATTTAGTTATTAGACGATTTAAATAGATCTTGATTTGAATAAATAAATATATTTGAAATAAATAATTTTAGTAATGGAATGCAATAGGAACAATTTGATTTCACGAGAAATTTAGTTAATTCGAATTTTAAAAAAATCAAATAGACGCATCTAGTTAATATCAAAAGAATTTTTCTGTCAGTGTATAACTGTCCGCAGGTAAGAACGAGCTTCAGACAAATCATCATTTCGAAGTTGAGGAAGGCAAATTTAACGAGGCAGGCCTAAAGTTCACGCAAGAAGTAATTTTGATAGAAAACACAGGTTTTCAATTAAAAATTGTATATTTTTATAGGGTTATGTATAGATTAGCATATGCATTTGTTTCTCAACAATAACTCGTGGATTTTCTAAACCTCAAAATACGAAAATTTTGTCGATTAACGAAACCATCGAGATGAAAATAAGCCTCATCGCTGAAGATGATTTTGTTCGAAAAATCAGCATCCACTTGTTGTTGTTCCACATTCCATTCATCGAACTCTCTTCGCTGTGCGTGGTCAGTAGGCTTCAGTTCTTGTGTCGATTGAACTTTGTAAGCACGAAGATGCAAATCTTTCGTGAGAATACGCTGTATAGAGCTTCTCAAAATTGTCCAACTCTGGACCACGATGCCGAATTGATGTTCCTGGACTCTCAGCAACACTCTCACGAACTGCTTCGATGTTTTGCGTTGAACGATTTGTTGAAGGACTGCCAGAGTGTCTAAGATCACTAATTGATCCAGTCTCCCGCAATTTTTTAATTAATCTCTTCACAGTTGAAGTTAAATCACTATTCCCGGCATATTTTGTACAAAAATTGCGAAAGGTAGCTGGCAAACCTTCATTATTTTTAAAATATTGCTCAACAATAAAAATGCGTTGTTCTTTCGTGTAGCGCTCCATTTTCAATAATCCTGAACTGTCAGCTGTCACGCTGTCTTTTTTTTTCATTGGCAACACTTTACCGCGCAAATGGCGCAAAATTCAAATTCTACTTTTCGAACCAAAGCCTACTTTGGTTCGAAAAGTAGAATTTGATTTTGGCTCCACGTCGATGCTTTATCATCAAAGTATTCGAATCTGGAACGAGGCATGAAATAATAAAAATGCAAAAAAATGCAATCGAACGAAATAGATAGAAGCTAGGACGATTGCCGATCACTATTATTGCTATTCATACGAGGCGGATTTATGACCGCGAGGAAGAGCAAAATGCGAGTCGAGCGATTAGTCGAGAGCAAAGAGCGAGACAAATTGCTACAGTGTTTGCGATCGATCAATTAATTAGTATCCTCAACGTATCGGTCGACTCGATTGAAATCGTTGTCTCGGTTTCGACCGATAAATCCACGTGAATAATAACACTTCATATTTCATCCGTACAAAAATCAATCGAACACGAAACGATTATCCTGCAATTTTATTGTGCACGTAAGATTCGTTTTGGCGAAATGGGAGAAAAGAATTATTTAATTTAATATTAAAAATTATTTTATTAATAGAATATTACTAGCTCATAGCTAGGTAGCCATTAGTCAGTTCTTTTGGGTTTAATTTAGCGAGCCAGTTACTAGCACGTAAGTCAAACATGCTAGCTACACTTTCTACTCGGGTTGGTCCAGGCACTACAGAATAGTTTGAGTAATAAAACCTTCAGTTCCCTGGATGTACTCAGAAACCACTTGTATGACTTGTCTGCCCAAATATTTCAGGACTTTTATGATTGATTGATTGATTGATGATTTATTATATGCTTTGGGCAACAGGGTCTATGGAAGAGGGATAATAAAGCTCGTGGAGGGATGACAGAAAATCATTGAACGGAATGCAACATATTTAGTTGATTAAAATCGCTTTTTTGGGTAAATATTTTGCGTTTGAATTCAACTTGATTTTTATCATCATGAAATTATTATAGTGATTATTATTATAATGACACTTTTCTGAATAACAATAATAATAAAATAATGAAGAATAATAATAAGTTCAAAGAATAATAAAGTCTTATAATAAGTAATAATAATAATAATTAGGTTTATGAAGTTGTCACAATCAAAACAAAATAAAAAATTGTCAACAATAATAATAATCGTCAATTATTATCATGATTATGATTATGATGACAAGTTTCTGAATGAAAATAATATAAAAATAATGAAGGATAATGATAAGTCCAAAAAATAATAAAGTCATATAATAGGTAATAATAATAATAATTAGGTTTCTGAAGTTGTCTAAATCAAAACAGAATAACAAAAATTATCAACAATAATAATAATCATCAATTATTATCATGATTATGATTATGATGACACGTTTCTGAATAAAAATAATATAAAAATAATGAAGGATAATAATAAGTCCAAAAAATAATAAAGTCTTATAATAAGTAATAATAATAATAATAATAATAATAATTAGGTTTTTGAAATTGTCAAAATCAAAACAAAATAAAAAATTGTCAACAATAATAATAATCGCCAATTATTATCATGATTATGATTATGATGACATTACTGAATAAAAATAATATAAAAATAATGAAGGATAATAATAAGTTCAAAAAATAATAAAGTTTTATAATAAGTAATACTAATAATAATAATAATAATAATAATTAGGTTTTTGAAAATGTCAAAATCAAAACAAAATAAAAAACTATCAACGATAATAATAATGGTCAATTACTATCATGATTATGATTATGATGACACGTTTCTGAATAAAAATAAGATAAAAATAGTGAAGGATAATAATAAGTTCAAAAAAGAATAAAGTCATATGATAAGCAATAATAACAATAATAATTAGGCTTTTGAAGTTGTCAAAATCAAAACAAAATAAAAAATTATCAACAATAATAATAATCGTCAATTATTATCATGATTATGATTATGATGACACGTTTCTGAATAAAAATAATATAAAAATAGTGAAGGATAATAATAAGTCCAAAAAATAATAAAGTCATATGACAAGCAATAATAACAATAATAATTAGGTTTTTGAAGTTGTGAAAATCAAAACAAAATAAAAAATTATCAACAATAATAATAATCGATAATTATTATCATGATTATGATTATGATGACACGTTTCTGAATAAAAATAATATAAAAATAGTGAAGGATAATAATAAGTCCAAAAAATAATAAAGTCATATGATAAGCAATAATAACAATAATAATTAGGTTTTTGAAGTTGTCAAAATTAAAACAAAATTTAAAAAATTATCTACAATAATAATAATCGTCAATTATTGTCATGATTATGATTATGATGACACGTTTCTGAATAAAAATAATACAAAAATAATGAAGCATAATGATAAGTCCAAAAAAATAATAAAGTCTTATAATAAGTAATAATAACAATAATAATTATGCTTTTGAAGTTGTCAAAATTAAAACAAAATTTAAAAAATTATCTACAATAATAATAATCGTTAATTATTGTCATGATTATGATTATGATGACACGTTTCTGAATAAAAATAATACAAAAATAATGAAGCATAATGATAAGTCAAAAAAAATAATAAAGTCTTATAATAAGTAATAATAACAATAAAAATTATGTTTTTGAAGTTGTCAAAATCAAAACAAAAGTAAAAAAATTATCAACAATAATAATCACTTTCTATGTGAAAAAATAATAAAAATATAAATGAAGCATCGATTATTATGACTATGGTTATTATGATACTTTATTATTGTTGCTATTCCGAGATTATATATTTTTTTCTTTCGATTATCGATAAATCGTTTATAAAATAGTTTTATTGATAAGTCTTTCATCGTCGATAACGACGACGACGCGACGATGACGACGACGACACATGTGCACTTGCAATTTGCCCCGAGGGGCCTCGTCGCGGACATTCTCACTATACCGAAGCCTTACATTGTAAATTGCGTAAATTGATAGAAACGCTAAGCGCATGTTAGGGGCCAATAGTTCTTGGTCAAACGTCCTCGAGTTGGATGAGAGACCAAAAAAAGAAGGAGAAGAAGAAGAAGAAAAAAAAACAACACATCAGAAACGCTCGTGCAGTTACATACCGGGTGATGTTAACGCACTATAGGAGCGATTGCTGGATGCACTCTTCTTTATTTTTATTACTTTGCACCGAAGAAAAAAAATTGCTTGGTCGTTCGCGCACACTGCGATACGAGATTTATCTATGCGCTAGAAAATTAACGACCCATTTGGACGTTCAGTTCATTTATGGATAACGTTCGAGGATCCCCTAGAGTACGTGCATTGAATTTAATCACGTGACTGAATCTCGCTTCTGCGCGGACGTGAAATCTTTTGAGACTAATTTTTTTGGGCGTTCGCTCCTCGAAATAAAGTTGAAATTTCGAAAAGAAGATTTTTTTTTCATGGCATAGTTTTATAGCCTAGGGATTTGAGGCGGGCAACCACTTTAGATGCTTTAAAAAATCAATTTGTTTTATTTCATAAATCGTTAGCAACATATCTTAAGAATACACCCTGAAAATTTCAAAACGATATTCGGATTCCTTCTAACGGTGTGTATATAAATGATAAAGAATCTCCGCTCGACTCCCAAGCGCGCTCAGTTATCCACGAGCACTCAGTTAGGTAGTTTGTTTGGGTTTTCATAATCCAATTTTGGGTTTTCATAACCCAAACAAACCCAAACTCGACCGTTTGGCGATTAGCTCCAAAACATCTCCACTCTGGGTACAAAATAATCGAGGTAGCGGCATTTCTTGCTGCTATTTTATTCAATGAAGGAAATTCAGCCCTACTCATGGTTATGAATGAACTAAAAATCGTAGTTGGCAGGCAGAGCTACGGATATGCCGAGCAAATGGATCAGATGCGCGTCACTCGGCAAAATAGAAAAAGTTTATTAGAGACAAAAGAAGCTTGTAAAGCTCGTAAAGACGAAATGCAAGCTTCAAATGAGTTGCATGAGGAAGAGGAAGGACTGCTTTATGGTGCTGGAATCGCTGATTAATCGGTAAGACAATTTATCATTTGATTAAACCCATTTGACTTTGAGTTTTTCGTTTGTGAAACTTTAAACCAAACATTTGGCTGCCGAGAGTCAGCTGCGCGTCACATTTCCATGCCTGGGTGAAGCATTTTTGCCCAGCATTGGCCAATCAAGTTCGAAACTAGTCCAGTGCTGGGTCGATGGTCAATTTCTACATGGGTCAGTCGTCGTCCTGGCATCGTAGCCAACATTTGGCTGGCGAGCGTCAGCCGCGCCATTTGCATGCCTGGGCGCAGCATTTTTGCCGAGCATTGGCCAATCAAGTTCGAAACTGAGCCAGCGCTGGGTCGATGGTCAATTACTACATGGGTCAGTCGTAGTCCTGGCATCGTAGCCAACATTTGGCTGCCGAGCGTCAGCCGCGCCATTTGCATGGCTGGGCCAAGCATTTTTGCCGAGCATTGGCCAATCAAGTTCGAAACTGAGCCAGCGCTGGGTCGATGGTCAATTTCTACATGGGCCAGTCGTGGTCCTGACATCGCAGCCAATATTTGGCTGCCGAGCGTCAGCTGCGCGTCACATTTCCATGCTTGGGCGAAACATTTTTGCCGAGCATTGGCCAATCAAGTTCGAAACTGAGCCAGCGCTGAGTCGATGGTCAATTTCTACATGGGCCACGTAATGTATAGCCTTGATATAGATTTGATAAGAAAAAAAATAAAGAAGGTGGTTCGTGGTTTTTAAAATCAAAGTCACCCTGCCAGAATATATTAGATGAAGTAAGAAGTTCTGAGCGTTTTTTCGCTTTATTTCGACGATGAAATTAACATAGTTAGGATTATCCGATTTAGATCAAATATGCGCCGTTTTGTTCGATAACTTTTGTCCATTTTGAAGGCAATTTCATAATTCCGCGATTGAATAAGTCCTCGTGCCTATTGGTAAATAAACTTGGCCAGCTCATTTTCACAAGCCCCTCTTGAGGCCAGTTTTGTACCATCAAGAAAATTTTGCAAATGCTCGAAAAGGTGATAATCGCTTGGTACCAGGTCTGGACTATACGGCGGGTGCGATAGAACCTCTCATCCAAGCTCTCGGAGCTTCTGGCGCGTCGTTAAAGATGTGTGCGGCCTGGCGTTGTCTTGATGGAACACAACACCCTTCCTATTGGCCAATTTTGGACGCTTCTAGTCGATCGCCTGCTTCAATCTGGTCAGTTGTTGATAGTAGAGATCCGAATTGAGTGTTTGGCCCGATGGGAGCAGCTCATAGTGGATGATTCCCTTCCAATCCCACCAAACACACAGCAAAACCTTATTGGCCGTTAATCCGGGCTTGGCGATCGTTTGGGCCGGCTCACCGCGATTGGACCACGATCTTTTTCGGCTGTTGTGCTCGTATGTAACCCATTTTTCATCGCCAGTCACGATCCGCTTCAAAAATGGGTCGATTTCGTTACGTTTCAGCAAAGAATCGCAGGCATCAATTCGCTCCAAAAGGTTCTTTTGCGTCAATTCGTGTGGCACCCTTTCATCGAGTTTCTTCTTGAGACCAGCCTTATGCAAATGGTTCCAAACGGTTTTCTGGCTAATCTTCAGTTCCTGGGCAATGGAATAAGTGCTCACATGCCGGTCCGACTCGACGATTTCCATGATTTTATCGACATTTTCGACGATTGGCCTACCAGAGCGTGCCTCATCTTCGACGTCCATATTACCAGAACGGAATCGTTGGAACCACCGCTTTGCTATTGCATTCGATACTGTATTGGGCCCATATACAGCATAAATTTTTTTGGTCGCCTGCTCCGTCTTTTCACCTCGGTCGTAGCGGTACTGAAGAATGTATCGAATTTTCTTTTTTTTTACCTCAATTTTGGAACGCTGTAACACACAACTGGCTTCACCAAACACAAAACTGTCAAGGAACTTTTTTTGAGGCGTAATGTTACCTTTAAATCGCCGTATAGTATGACCCGATGCGATGAATACATCGTGAGATATGGCTCACTAAAGACGTCTAGCGGAAAACGCTCAGAACTTTTTACTTCACCCAATATTTTATTATCTAATAGTACAATATTTCTAGAATATTTTCCCAAAGTTTTAAGTCAATCGGAGTATTGATTTAAAAAAGTCTAGGAGAGAGAGCCTTTGGGAATTCCCCCCGTTGGGAAAGACCGGCCGGGAGCGACGCAGGTATACGTATTTTTCTCAAAACATTATTTTTGAAGTCGGTGGACACGATTTCTCAAAAACTAATGCACCGATCTTATTGAAATTTTGTACACTTCTTCAAAATAGCATTGACTAGTGATTGAACGAAGGTTTTTTTTCGATTACAACTAATTTTACAAGGCGTAGTGTAAATTGTACCAAAAATTGAACTATTTTGCATACAACTCTGCCAAAAATTTAAATTTTTTAAAAAATTCTTCGTTCAATCACGAACTATACTTATCTACTAACAGAAAAAATTTGGTTTTTTCATTTCAGATAAAGCTATCATGAGTTATCCTGACCACCACGAGGACACTTTTTTTTTAGGGGTCTCCGGAAACCAGGTCCCACCGGCTGAATTTCCCAAATTTTTTGATGAATTTTTTTTTGAAATATTGTTGAAATCTTGCTCTTTTATGTGCTTAACATTTTGAATAAAATAATGTATATATTATATTTAAAAAAATAGAGAAAATAGGCTTTTTTTTGCTTCGAAACCCACGTAACCCCTCAGGTAGTTCAGGTAGCGCGGTCGGGAAGCAACTTTGAACGCGTTTATCTCAGAACTATGTTTTTCAAATCGGCGCCCACGATATCTCGATAACTCATTGACCGATCGAGCTCAAATTTTGCACATACCTTCGGTAGCCTCTTTCTGAGGACTGGTAGCAGTATTGAGTCGAACAATAATTTTGCCCACATTTTATAACTCGTCGAATACCCGAAAATGTATGAAATATCGGTAATCAAAGTTTAACAGGCCGCCATTTTGTAACAAAATTTTTTTAAGTACTAATTCTGCTACCAGTGCTCAGAATACTCATACATATTGAGAATATATATATATATTTTTTTTCAGATGCATACAACATCACCCAGAGTGGGCGCCGATTGAGGCGGTTTTCGGCGGACCATGTTGTAAAAAAAATAAAAAACTACATGAAAATATTTAAAATATATTTTTTTTTCATGTAGATACATTCTCAAAGGAACAATAAATACATATGTAAAATTTCATCAAGACAACTTCAACGGTTTAAAAGTTATTCCAACCCAAAAATGACGTCAAAAATCTCGCTCTAGACCAGACTACTGTCTTAACTTACACACCTCATAGGTGAATCTGCAGCAAAGGCCTCGCTTTCTTTAAATAATAATAACGTCATTGTTTATCAATATCTTTCAATGAAAAAAATACTTGAACTCGACAAGACTATGTATCAACTCAGTGTAAAATCCCGGCCTCGTAATTCCAGTACTTTAGTTGGAAAAAAAAATAATGAAAAACAAACGATCTTTTTCCGGGCCCGCGGCGCTTATACATTATTAATTCCCGTTGTACCACACCCGGTGCGATGCTGCACAAATTTTTCGGCTATCTTATCGTTGTCTTCGATAGCGCGTCATTGCATCGTGAGAGGACGATGACGCCATATTTTGTCCAGGGGACGACACGTCACATCACAAATGTTGATCGACGATCGAGAAGACAATTATCAGCGGGATGCGTGATATTGTCGTGAGAATTTTTTTTTTTCCACGTGATTCAGACAATTCACGAATTGCAGCGGATTCGCGATACGGCTTCGACGTAATTAAATTTTTTTTTTTTTTTTTTACATAAATATTCCACTTTGTTCATTCGGGCGCGAACGTTTTTTTTTTTGTTAAAAAACTTCGAGACTTCGACACGCCTCCTGATACGCTCGGTATCGAAATTTATAATTCAATTTTTTTGTTTTTTTTTTGTATTTTTACCCTTTTCTTCTTTCTTTTTTTGCATTAATTCCCACTATTGCGTACGGACGCGAGTGACGAATAATCGAAGAAAAAAAAAATGGTGTGCAAGACGTTTATAGCGACTGCGGGGTCAAGGAAGATTGCACCGAGAAAAGACAACGTGCGATACACCGCTCGTGTACATGCGGGGGAGATTCCTGAACGTTTTGTGCTTCTTGCTTTTTTTTTTTTTTTTTTTTTTCAATTCTTTTATCGTACGACCCTGACCATTTTTCATTCGCGTGTGATTGTGTCCGCTCGTCTTTTAGCGCGTCCCGAAACGAATTCGCAAATTTTTTCGTTGTACTCTTCAATACGTGGTTGGAATAATCGTACGAAATATATTTGGCGATTTTTTATTTTTCAATTACCATAATGATAATTTTGTTTTGTTTTTTGGCGGATAAAAGAAAATAATGCGCGAGCAGGCCGAAATGCAAGAATTGGAAGATACATGCGAACAAAATTGGGTCTTCTTTTCATTTAATTAATATCCAGTGGAGAACTAGGGATGTTCGATTCTGAATCGATCTCCAGGAGAATTGATTTTTTTTTCAATGAGAAAAATCGATTTTTTGCATCGATTCTAGGGATGTTCGATTCTGAATCGATCTCCAGGAGAATCCATTTTCTCGATGAGAAAAATCGATTTTTTTGTATGGATTCTCTGGCGTTCGATTTTCTTCTTTGCCATTTTTTCTTCTTTTTTTTTCTGCACTGCCAAAAAAAAAATTAATTTAAATAGGATCTATTTGACTGGAATTATTACGACCCTATTCGATTGAATTTCTTATTTTTTATTTGTTCAAGCTATTCTTTTTAAATATTAAATATATTCAAATTAAATAAATCAAGATAAAATACGATATATTCAAATTAAATGAATAAAGATTAGATTCAAAGTAAATAAATCAAGATAAAACACGATATATCGCATGAATACGAAAAAGGAATATAGGTCCGTGACATAAAAGTGCGGTGAAAAAAAAATGTTGCATTATTTTTCTTTTTTTTTCACCCACAAGGATGTTGTTTGGAAAAAAATAAAGGTATCGTCGTGCTTTTTATTAACAGGCGCGGCTATTTATGTATAAAAAGACTAATCCTTTTCCTCAACTGCGGAATGTTACAATAGTCTTCGAATGAAAACAAAGCCATAAGATTTTTGAGAGACTGAATCGTGTACCATTATTCCATCTGCCTCTTTTATCTTATACTACCAGAAGAAATCAAATCCCAGATTTATTAGGAATAAACAAAACATTTAGTTATTAGACGATTTAAATAGATCTTGATTTGAATAAATAAATATATTTGAAATAAATAATTTTAGTAATGGAATGCAATAGGAACAATTTGATTTCACGAGAAATTTAGTTAATTCGAATTAAAAAAAAATCAAATAGACGCATCTAGTTAATATCAAAAGAATTTTTCTGTCAGTGTATAACTGTCCGCAGGTAAGAACGAGCTTCAGACAAATCATCATTTCGATGTCGAGGAAGGCAAATTTAACGACCCAGGCCTAAAGTTCACGCAAGAAGTAATTTTGATAGAAAACACAGGTTTTCAATTAAAAATTGTATATTTTTATAGGGTTATGTATAGATTAGCATATGCATTCGTTTCTCAACAATAACTCGTGGATTTTCTAAAGCCCAAAATACGAAAATTTTGTCGATTAACGAAACCATCAAGATGAAAATAAGCCTCATCGCTGAAGATGATTTTGTTCGAAAAATCAGCATCCACTTGTTGTTGTTCCACAATCCATTCAACGAACTCTCTTCGCTGTGCTTCGGTAGGCTTCAGTTCTAGTGTCAATTGAGCTTTGTAAGCATGAAGATGCAAATCTTTCGTGAGAATGCCCTGTATAGAGCTTCTCAAAATTGTCCAATTCTTGAACACGGTGTCGAATTGATGTTCCTGGACTCTCAGCAACACTCTCACGAACTGCTTTGATGTTTTGTCTTGGACGATTTGTTGAAGGACGGCCAGAGTGTCTGAGATCACTAATTGATCCAGTCTCCCTCAATTTTTAAAATTAATCTCTTCACAGTTGATGAAGTTAAATCATTATTCCGACCATATTTTGTACGAAAATTCATGAAATAAAAGTGCGATGAAAAAGAATGTTAAATTATTTTTCTTTTTTTTTTAACTAACAAGGCTGTTATTTGGTAAAAAAGAAATTTTATTACCAGGCGCGACTATTTGTGTATAGAAAGACTAGCACTTTTTCTCAACTGCAGAATGTCACAACAGTCTTCTAATGAAAACGAAGCCATGAGATTTTTGAGATACTGAATCGTGTACCATTTTTCCGTCTGTCTCTTTTGTCTTATACTACCAGATGAAAACCAAATGACAGATTTATTAGGAATAAATAAAATATTTAGTTATTAGACGATATTAAATAGATCTTGATTCGAATAAGTAAATATATTTAAAATCAATTATTTTAATAATGGAATGCAATAGGAAAAATTTGATTTCCCAAAAAATCTAGTTAATTTAAATAAATAAAAAAAAACAAATAGACTTATCTAGTTAATATCAAAAGAATTTTTCTGTCAGTGTGAGAATCGATTTTTCTACTCCAGAATCGATTCTTTCTCCAGAGGTAATATATATTCGATCAAAAGTCGCAATATTTTTTATTTTTATTTCAAAAATTTTATTTCACGAAAAATCTAGTTAATTTAAATTAGAAGGAAAAAAAAGAAGGAAAAAAAAACAAATGGACGTACCTAGTTAATATCAAAAGAATTTTTCTGTCAGTGTGAGAATCGATTTTTCTACGCCAGATTCTTTCTCCGGAGGTAACATAATATGTATTGGATCAAAAGTCGCAATACGCTTTCCAAAGCGCACCAAGAAAGTTGAAACGATTTTTTTTTTCACGAAGAAAAATACTTCGACCTTAAAGGATCGAAGATAAACGCCTTTCTTTATTTGGAATGTCCACTTTACCTCATCCATGTACGTTTAAACTTTTTTGTGTGTTTAAAAAATATTTTTTTTTAAATCGTATAATATACAAAAATCGATTTTGGCAAGATCGATCTTTCGCGTTTCGATTTTTCGCAGAATCGATTCTTAGACCTACGATTAAGAATCGATCCCGAAATCGATTTTCCTTTTTCTTCAGAAGATCGAACATCCCTATGGAGAAATAACGCGGAATTTTTCAGAATTCTTCATCTTCGAACCAATTAGAAAATAGTTGGCTGTTCGTTTCCAAATTTTTCCTGCTGTCATCGTCCCTCGTGCTCTTCGATTTTCGACAAACGATCGCGGTGAATTGGCTGCAATTTTAATGTAAAGAAGAGAAAAAAAATCGTGTTCGAAGAGTTTATCGTTAAAATTGCAGATTATGTAATTGCCAAAAAGAAAAGAAAAAAAAACAAAAAAATGTGCCGAGTAACGCGATTACCAAGTGCATCGTGCAGTAAACGTTACGTCTGTTTTTCTTTTCTCGAAAAAAAAAAAAAACCATTTATTTCATCGAATAAATATTCCCCTATCTATCTACGAGAGACTCTACCTAACAAAGTACACATTATACATACGCGTATATTATTATCATTTTTTTTCTTTCATTCGTTTATCCAAAGTCATATTTCGAAGTACACAAAGTCCATCGATCTTATTGGTACACTGAAAAACAGAAATGACAACAAAAAAAAAAAAAAAAGAAGACAACAAAGCAATCTCGAAGAAACCTCGGCGCGTAATTCTGACAAATTTTTTGTTTCTTTTTTTTTATCATACTTTTTTTTTTCAATCCAATCGTACACGTTTATCCACGTAATCTTTTCGTTACTTTGATTTCGGCCGAGGCTCGATAATCGGCGCTCTCGTCGCTCCGTTCGGAGACTCGCAATTCGCGAAAGAAATACGTAATCAGGGAAAAACGTTACGCTAATTACATCGATACGTAAATTTTTTATTGCTATATCGTAGGAAATAAGAATCCTCCCGTTATGCGTGTACGCGTTTTCGTATTTTTTTTTCTTTTTTTTTTTTTTCTTTCTTTACTTTTAATATAAATTATACAAATGATCATCACACACGAAGGCCGCGCGAATTTTCTGCGACTAATATTGTATATATAGTACAAATTTGTATTATACATTACACACGCATACACACAGTACACATACCTATCGTATGCACGATATACATATTCATACATGAACACACCCACACACACACACACACATATATATATATATGCATATATATGAGACATTCTAGGCCATTTCACCTAGAATGTGACCCTGACCATTTTTGTTTTTCCTTAATTTTTTTTTTTTTGTAAAATTGAACCCCCTGAAGGGAATATCCACACAAATTTTTCGACTTTTATCTCTTTTCTTTTAGGAGTTACAATTTTCCAAAAAAATGTCGATTTTGGAAGTTTTGTAAACGTTTAAACGCTGATAACTCTTGAACTAATTGAGATATCGACAAATGTCGATATATCATTTTTTTTTCATCTTGGAGCATACTTTCGTTAAAAAATATGAAAAAAATTATCAATTATCAATGTCAACGTTTTTTTTTTTTTTGCTTCGAAAGTGAAAACTATTTTTTTTTAGATTGGCATTTTTTATTTTATTTTTTCAAAAAATCCACTAAAATAGAGTGACTCATTCTTCGATTTTTAAGACTAGTCTCATCGTGGGCCCATTTTTCCTTCTATTTTATTTTCGAATTAATTATATTTTTTTTGAGAATAGTTTTATCATTTTAATCTCCAATAATGCGCTAATGATTTTGTGATTTCCAATTCGATGAAAAAAATTATTTTTAATTTAAAAAAATTTGATTTTTAATTTTAAAAAACTTGATTTTTAACGAAAAAAATCATCTTTTCTCGTTAAATTCAGTACAAATAAAAAATTAACCGTTTCAGGCTTGTCGAAGCCGAACTGGAATTTCAAAATCATTAATAGCATTATTGCAGATTAAAGTAATAAGACTCTTCTCAAAAAAATATGATTAATACGAAAAAAAATAGAAGGAAAAATGTGCCCACGATGAGACTAGTCTTAAAAATCATAGGATGGGTCACTCTATTTTAGAGAATTTTTTGAAAAAAAATAAAAAATGGCAATCATCTTTGAAAAAAATTGTTTTCACTTTAGAAGCAAAAAAAAAAACTTTGACATTGATAATTGATACATTTTTTCATACTGTTTAACGAAAGTATGCTTCAAAATGAAAAAAAAATGATATATCGACATTTGTCGATATCTCAATTAGTTCAGTAGTTATCAGCGTTTAAATGATTCCAAAACTTCCGAAATCGACATTTTTTGGAAAATTATAACTCCTAAAAGAGAAGAAATAAAAACCCAAAAATTTTTGTGGACATTCCTTTTATGAGGTACAATTTTAGAAAAAAAAAAAAAAAATCAGGAAAATCGAAAATGGTCGGGGTCACGGGCTAGGTGAAATGGCGTGGAATATTTATATATAGGTGCATGTATGAAAGTGTGAGGGATTTTCGATTCTGAATCGATCTCCAGGAGAATCGATTTTCTCGATGATCAAAATCGATTTTTCTCTATCGATTCTCTTTTTTTCTCAATCGATTTTTCTAGGCCGGAATCGATTCTTTGTCTGGAGGCAACGTATTGGATCAAAAGTCGCAATAGGCTTTCTAAAACGCATCAGGAAAGAGGCGCGAATCGATTTTTTTTTCTCACGACGAAAGAGACTTCGTTGTTTAGAATGTCCAGTTTGGTTCATCCAAGTACATTTGCGCTTTTTCGTTTATTTATTTTTATTGTTTTTCTTTTAAACGTAAAATTAAAAAAAAAAAATCGTTTTTGGCAAGATCGACCCTTTAAGTTTCGATTTTTCGCGGAATCGATTCTTACACATTCGATCCAGAGTCGATCTTGAAATCGATTTTTTTTTTAGAAGATCAAACATCCCTAGTATGTATGCGTATTTCGCTACATGTACCATATATATATATATATATATATATATATATATATATATTATGATTATACTATACGTCATAAATATACGAGTTGAAATATGTGTATAGCAAGTGTCAGTTGACCGAGGGTTTGCTATATCACTGCGGTCTCGTGGAAATTTTGTTTATCTACAAGTTCGAAAAAAAAAAAAAAAAAAAACAAAAAAGACAATGAAATTTTGTAAAAATTAACAAAATCGTTTACCTGTATCGTAATATAGCCATTTTTTGTCTTGACTGTCAGTTGTATCTCTATACGGTTTTTTTTTCTCTTCTTGTTGTTGTTGTTGTTTTTTTTTTCTTTTAATTCGTCGTTGCGCAATGCGCAGCGATTAAGCCGTCGCGTGTCACGATTAAGAGCAAGCTCGTCAGTTTTTTCTTTTTTTTTTCTTTTTCGCAACAATATTTCCACGTGCGAGCGCAATTTTGAGAAATATCTATTATTATTTTTATCTTTACTATTGTTTATTAATATTAATTAATTATTCATTATTAATATTAATATTATTTTATTCTAATACATTATTCATTGTATATATATATACACAGACACCCGTCGCGTGCACACCCACGTAATATGACAGATGCAAGCACTCGCGTTGAAGTCAAAATAATAATGTAAAATGATAAAATGACAAGACAAGAATAATAAAATTGTAATAATTGACAATACGAAGTGGATAGAGAAGCGACGTTTTGTAAAATCGTCAAAATTTTCATTCGCCACAATAATAATCGTTTTGTAATTTTACGAGTAATTATAATACAAATGATGTTATTTTTTTCTTTTTTTTTTTTTTTTCTTTCTTTTTTTCATCGTTTCAGTTTTGCGAATGGTGGTTATGGAACTTTGCACGATCGTCACGGGGAACCTTTTTTAATTCGAATCGATCGTATCGCCGATGCAATACGTCCTCGATGTTTTTTTTTTTTTTCTCTCTGTTTTCTTGTGATGCAAAAAAGTAACGCGATAGCGCCTTAAAAATAATACCGTGACGCTAGGAACTGTCCCGCATAGCGAATCGACCGAAGCCCAAAAAGCCACTCGAAGGCATAAATATCTCATTTCAAGGGAATACGCGACGTTCTCGCAAAAAAAAAAAAAAAGAAAAAAAAAAAGAAAACAACAGTCGAGAAACAATTTTTCTTTCTTTTTCTCATCGCACGACGAACAATTAAAAATTCAATAAATAATCCTACAAGATACTTTTCAATGTTGTTCGTTTGTTTTTTTTTTTTTTTTTTTTTGTATACTTTGCGTGTTTTTTGCGAAAGTATGAACAAAAAATAATAATAACCTTCAGTAACGAATACGAAGTGACGAAGAGATACGAAGAGGGAGAGAGAGAGAGAGAGAGAGAGAGAGAGAGAGAGAGAGAGAGAGAGAGAGAGAGAGAGAGAGAGAGAGCAGGAGAAAGAGGGGGTGGGGTAGAAAGGGGATGCGATTCGTGTAGGTGGAATAAAAAATGGAGGATTAAGTATGCATATCACAGCTAAAACAAACAGAGATGATCTCTCTTCGATGAAGAGAATTTCCATCGTTCGCAATTTCGCGAATAAATAAGAGAATGACTAAAAGACATGAAATATCTGTCGTGTATGAATGGGAGAAGGTAAAGGGGTTCGAGAGATCGAAAATGACACGATTTTTAGTATGAGATGTTTTTTTTTTTGTATCTCGAAAAGAGGAAGTCGTTGGTCACTTTTTTCGTAAAACTTTTATATATATTATAGGAATATATTATTATATTATATATAATTATCATTTTTATATTAAATATGTCATAATTATATATATATAATAATTAGTAATAATATTTAATGGAGGAATATGTATCAAAGTTTACAAAAAAAATTACGCACGGCTTGTTTTTTTTTCGAGCCACCAAAAAAAAAGAACATCTCATTCTAAAAATTCAAGAAGAGCATATCCGGGAGTATTTTTACGATCGTATAAAAAAAAATGATTCGTTCGATAAATATAAAAATCTGTCAATGCAATTTGATAAAAATATCTAATATAATATCGAATGAAGAAATATGTATCAAAATTTACACCAAAAAAAGTTACCAACGGCTTGTTTTTTTTTCTTCGAGCCATCAAAATAAAAAAAGAATATCTCATCCTGAAAATTCAAGAAGAGCATATCCGGAAGTATTTTTACGATCGCATAAAAAAAAAATGTTTCGTTCGATAAATATAAAAATCTGTCAATGCAATTTGAAAAAAATATCTATCATATCGAATGAAGAAATATGTATCAAAATTTCCACCAAAAAACGGTACCAACGGCTTGTATTTTTTTCTTCGAGCCACCAAAAAAAAAAAAGAATATCTCATCCTGAAAATTGAAGAAGAGCATATCCGGAAGTATTTTTACGATCGTATAAAAAATAAATATATGTTTCGTTCGCTACATATAAAAATTTGTCAAAGCAATTTGATAAAAATGCCCATAAATAATTGCCTCCTACGTTATCTTAAAAAAGTTCTTTTGCCAGTGTTTTTTTTTTCTTGATCGTAAAACACTTAAAAAAAAGTCGCTCCAAAGAAACCTTTCAGTATCACGGAGAGAATTAAATGTTAAAAATTACCGTGCAGTTAACGGTAACCAGATGACAACCCTGAAACTTCGCTTATTATTACTGAGTAAAACACAGATTTTCACGAAAATAAAATAAAATTTCTTCTTGAGATAGAACATTTTATCAGATTTTCTAGTAAATTTTCATGTGTAACAAAATACGCAAAACTTAAATTTAAAAAATGTATAATATATCAGCGAAATTTTACTGTGCATTTTATTATTTTATGCCTTTCAAAAATGTCTATAAAAAAGTATCGTCTTTATAACAGTTATTTTAAGATTTATTATAAAATTTAATGAGTGTTATAGGAAAATGTATTGTGCTCTCGGTAAAAATTATCTTGCGCGCTACCCTTCTTGTATATTAAAATTTTAGCTACGTATTTGACATTTTCTGTAACGTGAGTTAAAAAAAAACTTGCCGCATACGAATTATTATGCTTTTCTCACTTGTCACCACATTGAAATATATCACGGTAATTTTTACCGTGAAATTCACGACAAAAATTACTTTTTAATTCTCCCCGTGTAGGACTATTCGTGTGATTTTTTTTTCTTTGGAAGAAAGCGGTACTTTCGGAAGTGCAAGGGCCACAAAACGTATTCCTGTTCGTCGATTTTATTCTCTCTTTCTCTCTCTCTCTCTCTCTCTCTCTCTCTCTCTCTCTCTCTCTCTCTCTCTCTCTCTCTCTCTCTCTCCTCTCTCTCTCTCTCTCTCTCTCTCTCTCTCTCTCTCTCTCTCTCTCTCTCTCTCTCTCTCTCTCTCTCTCTCTCTCTCTCTCTCTCTCTCTCTCTCTCTCTCTCTCTCTCTCTCTCTCTCTCTCTCTCTCTCTCCCTCCCTCCCTCCCTCCCTCCCACTCTTTCCCTTCTTCCCTCTCTCGCGTGCGTGCATAATTTATTTTGGATTACGGCCTAATTCTAGTATCACGTAGTGTTACAATTGAACGATGAAAAGCGCCGTACATATGTGTGTGCGATAATACGGCGCCGCGTATGAAGACGAATGACGAATTGGCTTATCGTTTATTAACGTTGACGTTAATATACGAGGAAAGAGATGCGACGAGAAGGAAATCGAAAAAAGAACAAAAAGAAAACGGAAAATAAAAAATACAAAAGAAAATTGGAGAACGAAAAAGTATAGACGGAAATTAAAATAAATTAAAAAAATGAAAATAAAAAATGAAGCAAATTGAAAAGAAGAAAGAAGAGGAAAAGATAGCGACAAAAACAAACAAAAAAAATAGAAAAAGTCATAGAGATGGAAAAGAAATGAGAACAAAATAAAAAAAAAAAAGTCGAAAGGGAAATCGATGAGTAGGAATATTATGATAAATCGATGAAAGGGAAATTATAAAATGATGAGAAACCTCGTTGTACAAGCTCGAACACACGATGATAACGGTGGATTGGACGGGCAATGGAGAATTTTGGATATTTTTTTGCTTTTCTTTTGGTTTTTTTTTGTTTTTGCGTTTTTTTTCTTTCTTTTTTTTTTACAAATAGCTATCGACTATGAGCAACCGCATCGTTCGACCACCATACCCGGAAGCCGCGAGAATACAATTTGGTACTCGTTGTCGAAGTACAGCATCGTTATCTCGGAGAGCTTTCGTGGCGCGCAGCATGGACCGGTATTGTTAGGCGGCTCCGCTAGACTCACTATGTGCGTGTTCGGATAAGCCGGCAGAAAAGCCATTGGACAATCGCCCGAGCAATAATTCGCGTCGTATCTGAAACAATCGAAATTCACACGTGGCACGATTTTAACAAAAAAAGTCACTTTCGACAGATTTTTTTGTTGTTGCTAAAATGCTTTGACTTTTCTTTTTAACGACGCAATCGTTCTGTTCGTGGAGGGGCCATTTTTTTTTTTTTTTTTTTTTTTGGTAAGTTGATATATTCGTTGGAAACGTTTGAAGACGTAACGGAAAATCTATACGTTCGATTTACTTTGCATTTGAACTGACAAGGAACATAACTCAAGTGTCTGCCTACGATTTTGTTGAAACTCATATATGTGATAAAGCATTGAAAACTATCAGACACGTATTTTTTTTTTATCGGCGGAAAACTTTTTTAATGGCGGGTCACCGTTCATGACGATGAAAAATTGGATTTTTTTTTTTACACAATTTGCATCCTTGAAGTGTTTAAACTTACTTTTTACATATTCTTGAAGGATCAATAAACATGTGTAAAGAAAATTAAAAAAGAAAATGGGAAAGCTCTAAACGCTCTAACCAACAATACTGCCTTAAATATTAGCCCTTAGTGTGCATCCGGGGTCAGCCTGACCCCAAAATTTTTTTCTTACCTGCAGCGCTTTTTTTTTTGCGTACCATCAACTTTCAGCATGTTTTTGAAGAATTATAAAAGCTTTTTTTGGAAATCTAACTTCGCGGCCTTAAAGTTTGATCGATTCACTGCAAAAAGTGACTCAACCTTTTTTTCCGAAAAGCGCATAGTTACCGAGATATTCGAGGTCAAAAATGGCCTGGGGTCAAACTGACCCCATGTGCACGAAGTGATTCGCTGTGAAGGTGTGCACACTGAGGGTTAATAACGTAATCGTTTGGGTTTGTTTGGGTTTGCTATGTATCAACACTGTGTAAAATCCTGACCCAGTCATTCAAATACTTCCGCCACAACAAAAAAAATTGAAAAATATTGAATATACAGGGTGTATCTCAACTACTAGTTTTCCGTTCGTGGGCATACAGGGTGTCTCTTTCCGAGCAAAACCCTTTTTTTAAAAATGTCGTGCGACAAAAATTGGCCGAGATATTCACGAGTAAAACTCGACGCGAGTAAACAATGGCACAGTAGTTTCGGCGTCGGAGCTATCGCCAGCGCGGGTTCGAAGCCACGTTCGGGCAGGTGAATTTGAACCCGAACATTCCCGTTCTGCGGCAGGCAACCTACCAATTCGACCAACGTTTTCTGTTTCTGATTGATCGTTGTACGTCGAACGGATTGGTGCACGGTCCCAGCGCCTGGCTACTTTAAAAGTGAACCTTTTAATTAATTCGTAATTAAATACGTTTCATCATAATCATAGCGAGAAATTTACCAACCCGACTATCTTTTCTTCGTAGCAATGATATGCCAAATGTGTTTCTTATCGTTGTAGCACCTGGCAGACTGAAAAAAGTATCTTTCAATGTTATAAACAAAAATGATTTAACAATAAATTCACTTGCATATTAATTAATCGTGGTCATTATCCGACAAGAAAAAAAAAAAAAATTGAAAAAAATTCACCTGCCCGAACGTGGCTTCGAACCCGCGCTGGCGATAGCTCCGACGCCGAAACTACTGTGCCATTGTTTACTCGCGTCGAGTTTTACTCGTGAATATCTCGGCCAATTTTTGTCGCACGACATTTTTAAAAAAAGGGTTTTGCTCGGAAAGAGACACCCTGTATGCCCACGAACGGAAAACTAGTAGTTGAGATACACCCTGTATATAAAAGTACATAATACTTTTTGTTTAAGATATTACTGGATGGATATTTTAAAATTGCCAATATTCTTGAAAATTTGAGGAACGATAGTTCTTAATGTATCAACACTGTGTAAAATACTGACCCCAACATCCAAATACTCCCGCCACAAAAAAATATGGAAAAATATTGGAAAATATTGAAAATATACAAAAATACACAATACATTTTTTTTAAACTTATTTTGTTCATATTCTTGAAGGACCAATAAGTATGTATAAAAAAAAATCGCAAACAAAACGGAAACAGTTTAACAGCGATTCCATTCTAAAAATAACCTCCAAAATATCCCTCAAGACAACAATTCTGCTTTAAATAATAATAATGTAATTGTTTATCAATATTTTCCAATAAAAAAGAACTCAAACTTGACAAGACAGTGCATCAACACCGTGTAAAATCCCAACCACGTCATCCAAATACTTCCTCCACAAAAAAATATTGAACATCGCCCATTTTTTTTTTGTTCCGCATTGATGACATTTCCCGTTCCCGAAGATATAATTTCCATTTGCACAAAAACAACAAAAAAAATGGTAAAACTCACTTTTTCGGCGCGATAATCCAGTCCCAGCCGAACTTCTCGAAATCGACAGTGAGTTTGTAACGGCAGCATCGTGTCTCCTGACTGGCGACGTCGCAATTGAGTCCAACGTTGCGTTTTATTCTCGCGCCTCTTCGGGAGTCCAACTCTTGTGTTTGGACTTCCAAATAGGGGGCGTATTCGGCCCCTGGATTCGTCTCGACGAGCCACGAGTTCCTCCGATGATTGTTGACGTTACCGTTACCGGTGTTCGCCTGTTGTTGCTCGTCGACGATCTTGAGTGCAACGCCAAGATTGTCGCGCGGATGTTTGAACCACTCGGCGACCATGCGCCTGAGTTCGATCGTTATCCAAGCGCCCCGACGGCCGATCGGACGGGGATGTTTCGTCGTCAATGGTGGTCCCAAAGCTGGACCACCGGATTCCGTCGTGCCTCGCAAAATTCGTTGAAGCGTTATCGTCACGGGACCCAAATTACCGGAAACCTCGGGACGTTCGTCGTGTTGGCCGTCACTCTCATCGCCCTCGTCGGAATCACCGTCCTCGTCACCGGTACCCCAAACCCATAACGACAGCTCAGCTCTCGTCACTCGATGCTGCACTATCTTGTCCGAAAACTTGAAGTACAGCACGTCCAGACTGCCCTTGGAGTGCCTCAGCCTCTGATCTGTAACGATCAAAACACACGTGCCCCGAAAGTTCGTTAATCGATTCTTTTGACGGCGGGCCGCATTTTGTCGGAGCATCGGGTAAGATGGTATAGGAGTACGCGGGCAATAAGAGTAAGCAGTTACGCTACGAACGAAATGGTTTTCTAATGGAAGCTAACTTTTGTTTTGTTTGGACCGCCTAACAGGGTAACTGTTTGTGAGAACAACAAAAAAAAAAACGCAAGTGGAATAAAACGGAGAGGCCAGGTAAGTTTGAAGTTTTGATTGCAATTTCTTATTTATTTTTCACATTTTCAAAGCATTACAAGTACGAAACACAATTTACTTGTTTCAAAAAACAATTATTAATTTCGTACGCCGGTTTACTGAGGTCATTGTTGAAAATGAAAGAAATTTCGCATCTCATCAATAAATGGCAGTAACAGTCATGTTTGTTAAAAATGTGTGCAGTGCTTAAGTGTATAGGTGTACGCGCGTACTCCTATACGACTGTTGCTAAAGATTATGTTTTTTTTTTTACTTTCAGCATGTCCCGAAGGAAACGGATTACCGACCGAAGTCTATGGTCAATTACGGATCTTGAAAATGCAAGGAAGCGAGTTAATGATGATGAATCTATAAGGGCGGTAGCATGTTCATTGAAAACGACTGAAGCCACTCTTCGCAAGAGGCTGAACAGATCCACACCAGCTACATCTCTGGGGTGATACGAACTTTCGAACTTCACGATCCTCACGAACTTTGAGAACTTCACGAACTTCGCGATGTTTGCGAACTTTGCGAACTTTGCGAAATTCACGAACTTCACGAACTTTACGCCTCTCCAATTCTCCAACTCTTCAACTCTCTCTCTCTCTCTCTCTCTCTCTCTCTCTCTCTCTCTCTCTCTCTCTCCCTCTCTCTCTCCTGCCCTCCAGCTCTCAAGTTCTCCAGCTCCGCAACTCACATACAAATGAGGGCAACTTTATTTGCGATTTACGTGTCGATTGTAGCTTACGTATTCTTGTCGACCCTCTTGTGTACTCTTAAACGTCTGTATGTCTAAGAGTTTGCAAATCGCTTTTTGTAGTTTTTAGTTGGTTGTGTAAAAAAAAATTGAGATTCCTAAATGTCGTTGATAATTTAATTAGGGTACTAGATTTTCTTTCAATTAAAAAAAATTGATTCGTTAAATGTATTCGTTTGTTTTTTTTTTTCGCCGCTTTGAAGCTTAAGGTACTCCTATATCACCTTACCCGATCCGCGTGGATAATACAACTCATCACCGTCTAACACTGAGCTAGTGAAATGATATTTCAATTCGCCAGTAGCTACCCGTGCGGAAATTGAGTTCGGGCTTTGATCGGGCTCACCTTAATTTTCCCTAACTTTATTAAGGCGGGCAACCACTTTAGGAGACCGAAAATTAGATGATTTTTTGGATTTTTTTTATTTAAAAAAAAACGGAAATTTCCGCAACTCTGACAGCAATTTATTCATATTTTCATACATCTCTGGTAATTTTTTCAAGTTATTTCATGCATTAATTAATTTGTAATCCACTGTGTCCCTTGGCGTGTCCTCAGCGTCGTTGTCGATTTGCGGGAATTGTGCAGCTCGCAACTCGCATCTGAAATAGTCCAACAAATTTCTTATACATTCTTGAGATGTTTTTTAAGAACATGAACCTAAATTTTGAAAAAAAAAAATCGAGAATTGAATGTTGGAACGTGTTTGAAAAAAAAATTATCGATTTTTAGCATTTTTTTCCCGGCATTTAGCAATAATAAATATGTTTTAAACAATCTAATCTTTCCAACTTTAGGTTCATGTTTTAATAAATTATATTATGTAAACGTGTTCCAAATTTGAAGATGATCCATCAATTAGTTTTTGAGTTATGATATCCGAAAATTGAATAAATGTCGTTTCGAGAAAAACACGTTTAAAGTTTCACAAACGAAAAACTCAAAGTCAAATTTGTTTAATCAAATGATAAAGTGTCTTACCGATTAATCAGCGATTCCAGCACGATACAGCAGTCCATCCTCTTCCTCATGCAACTCATTTGGAGCTTGCATTTCCTCTTTACGAGCTTTTCGAGCTTCTTTTGTCTCTAATAAACGTTTTCTATTTTGTCGAGCCACGCGCATCTGATCCATTTGCTCGGCATATCCGTAGCTCTGCCTGCCAACTACGATTTGTAGTTCATTCATAACCATGAGAAGGGCTGAATTTCCTTCGTTGAATAAATAAGCAGCAAGAAATGCCGCTACCTCGATTATTTTTTACCCAGAATAGAGATGTTTTGGAGCTAATCGCCAAACGGTCGAGTTTGGCTTTGTTTGGGTTATGAAGACCGAAACAAACCCAAACAAGCTACCTAACTGAGCGCTCGTGGATACCTGAGCGCGCTTGGGAGTCGAGCCGAGAGTCTTTATCATTTATATACATACCGTTAGAAGGAATCCGAATATCGTTTTGAAATTTTCAGGATGTATTCTTAAGATATTTTGCTAACGATTTAGGAAATTTAAAAAAAATTGCTTTTTTGAAGCATCTAAAGTGGTTTCCCGCCTTAAGGTCCTAATCTGGAAGCTTCACATGTGCCATCAGTGGCCGGTCACAATTTGCTACCGAGAACCATTGAAGGTAAAATAACCAGAGCCTTTAAAATTGCCTCAACGATGCCTCATACGAAATTATTGCAGCCATATGGCAAATGCGTGTATGTGCACTGTGAAAAAGAAATGTGTTATTTAAATACATTTGAGGCTTAGAATTCTGTCGCATATTTTGACACGTTTGATCCCGCATTGTTCCAATGAACGCACCTGCATGTGTGCTGATTCAAGGCATCACAGCTCGTCTACTAAACGCATAGTTTAATTATTATATTCAATCGATCTCGATAATTATTATGCCACAAATCCTTTAGTCAAGCAATTTATACTGATTTGCCCCTATAATAGCAAAGTCTAATAGTTTTGGGCAAAACGCTAATAGGAAATCTACAACTACGACCCCTCAAAGGCTCTTACTTGGTCTTCGTACTTAGACCATAGTTTTAGTCAACCTACCTACCCTAGCATTCCCTAATAGGGACCCGATCCGGCTCTTTTACGGAAAACCCTACTATGGAATCCACAAACAATTCCTTGAAGGCCCCGAATCGTATTAGGGAAGCCTTGCCAATTTTCCACCCGGGTCAAGTTGGCTAGCCAGCCATGAGTCATTCGCTAGATAATAGTAGTCACATAACCTCACTTTGTTATTCGTAACCACGGTTGGCTAGTCCAGTACGGCCGAGTTACTAGGTGGCATTTTTATTGTAACGCAGCGACATCTATAGTGAAAATCGATTGGGTAGTGAATAATGATTGGACAATAAAACATTTAGAATATTACTGTTATATAATAATATTAAAAAATTTGGTATAGCACTCTAGTAAATCTCCCTCTATCGTTCCTACCTCAAGCATTACGAAATTATTATTATTAATAAATATTTGATAAAAAAATTCAACTTTGAAAAAAATGAAGCGCAAAATTAACTTTTTTTTTCAGACAGTCACCTCAATTTTTTTTTATTTTATCTTTCGTACCTGCCATAATGACATTTTTACTCATCAAGAAAATTGCTTTCATTTCTGTTTCAGATTAATAGAAGCTTTGGAATCATGTCAATCGCCTCAACCCTTTTTTTTCACCACCATACTCAGAAGCCCATGTTTTTTTTTTTTCGGACAAACTTTTTTTTGCAAGGGCCCGAAGCATCAATAAAACGGCTGTAAAAAATAATAAAAAAAAATATATCAATTTTTTATCAAGCCGGAAATACAGAAGAGCCAAAATGCAGACCGTACCATTTGGCTCGACACACCCTGTATAGTTTCATCTTCCTCGTGAAGAATTTAATTTAAAAAAAAAAACCCAAAACAAATTTACAAAAAAAAAAGAAACAATCTCGGCAAAACGACACATCGACTCGCGGTATTTTTCTATAGGCTTTTTTTTTGCCTCGCGTTCGCGGACAATGACGAATAGCACTTGTCAATCGCGCGAGCGCACGGGGGTCGTTGTTTTTCGCTTACGGTTTTTCCCATGCCGGTTGCCGCTCCGATATATCGGGAACGATCCCGTAAACGGTGAGACGCGGACACCATCGGGTGAACCGCGGTGAAGAAGATCGGTAGAAATGTATCAGTGTGTGGGAATATATATATATACAGGGTGACAATTATAAGATGGTCATATGTTTTTAAGGTATTACTACTGGATGGACCATCGGGCAAAAAGTTACTCCAAAATAGGCGAATCGTGGATTTACAAGTCCAGATAATGTCGTACATGTTTAGCATTACAAATACCTAATTTAATAATAAATAAGCACCTACAAATGTTAATTTTCCACTTTTAATAATAATTGAAGTCAAATTCGACGATATTGGCGTGTGCTTGCATGAGGTTTTGTCAGTGACTGTACATCTGTTTCAACTGACCAACAATAAAAGTTTCTCAATTTTTTAAATTTAATTAATACGTTCAGATCAGAGTTGGCAGTAACTAGTTACTTCAGTATCGAATTCGGATTAAAGATACTCGATACAAATGTATCGAGCAACAAGAATTCAATCGATACTTCGCTACAAAAGTAGCGATCTCCAACGATCGCTCGATACTTTTGTATCGAGTAACGAAAAATCCTTTGATACTCGATACTTTTGTATCGAGTAACGAAAAGTTTTGCGATACTCGATACTTTTGTATCGAGTGTCGAATAAATTTTCGTTACTCGTTACACAAGTATCGAGTAACGAAAAGCTTTTCGTCACTCGACACTTGTGCCATTCCAAAGCCTCAAAATACGAAGCTATTCTGTTAACAGTTTTGTAATTTCTCACGCTTGATACGGAACCCTTGTACTCGAGGGAAGATAAAGAATTTCCGACTTTTGTCAATTTTTCAAAATTTGTAAAAAAAAATTCAAAACGATGAAAAAATTCTTGAAAAATTTATGTGCATTCGGAAAACTTAACAATTTCATTCCAAATAACGAAAAAAAAAAAAAATGTTATACAAATTTAAACAAATAACAATATTATATAAAAGTATCGAGTATCGAAAAACTTTTCGTTACTCGATGCAAAAGTATCGAGTAACGAAAAGCTTTTCGTTACTCGATACTCAAGTATCGAGTATCGAATAAATGTTCGCTACTCGATACAAAAGTCGCGATCTCCAACAATAGTTTGATACTTTTGTATCGAGTAACGAAAAGTTTTT
>OZ010711.1:36153291-36236178 GCA_963932345.1 Ophion ventricosus | reverse complement strand
TCTCTTTTTTATTCGCCGATTCTCTTGTACCAACCAGCCATTGAGTATTATGTCCTGTCTTTAATCCTGCCAATACGAACACGCCTATTCCGCTAAACGATCCCTATTAAAGCCCCAGCTCTTTTCACCCTCACCCGTTCGTACCTTTATCACCCTTACGATACACGCTTAGCTTCGTGCAAAAGATGTTACGCTGAAATCGATGTTCCGATACACGTCGATATTACGGTAGAGCTATCGTAGTGTACGAATTGTTTCGTTTTTTTTTTTTTTTTACGATTATTTGTATAACAGCTATCGCGTGCATATAATCTAAATATGTATGTATGTTTATCATTTCGGACCGTAAATTAGAGGCGCAACTGAAAAAGCAACCGGCAAAACAACTATGCGAATGCCTAGGGCAATTCGAGAGAAACTAAAATATTAAGGCCGCTTAGGCCACTCTAGAGGCCAAAAAAGGGCATATTTGGTGATTTTTTTTTCAGCGAAACCATAAAATAAATCGGAATTAAAAAATAGGGGTTTTATTATACACGTAATTGAATATACAACATTATTTTTTTCACATCGTTACATGCCAAAATGACCACTGTGCAGCATTTCTCCGATGACGCCTTTATTTCTGGAAGATCAACGGCCGGACCAACATCTCCTATAATTATTGAGTTATGATGAGACACTAAAGTTTTTTCGATTATATATTGCGTGAAGTAAAAAGTTCTGAGCGTTTTCCGCTAGATGTCTTTAGTGAGCCATATCTCACGATGTATAGATCGCATCAGGTCATACTGTACGGCGATTTAAAGGTGACATTACGCTTCAAAAAAAGTTCTTTGACATTTTTGTGTTTGGTGAAGCCAGTTGTGTGTTACAGCGTTCCAACATGGAGGCAAAATAGAGAAAATTCGATACATTCATCAGTACCACTACGACCAAGATGAAAAGGCGGAGCAGGCGGCCAAAAAAACTTGTGCTGTTTATGGATCCAATACAGTATCGAATGCAACAGCAAAGCGGTGGTTCCAACGATTCCATTCTGGTAATATGGACGTCGAAGATGAGGCACGCTCTGGTAGGCCATTCGTCAGAAATGTCGATACAATCATGGAAATCGTCGAGTCGGATCGGCATGTGAGCACTTATTCCATTGCCCAGGAACTGAAGATTAGCCAGAAAATCGTTTGGAACCATTTGCATAAGGCTGGTCTCAAGAAGAAGCTCGATGTATGGGTGTCACATGAATTGACACAAAAGAACCTTTTGGACCGAATTGATGCCTGCGATTCTTTGCTGAAACGTAACGAAATCGACCCATTTTTGAAGCGGATGGTGACTGACGATGAAAAAAGTGTCATATACGAGAACAACAGTCGAAAAAGATCGTGTTCCAATCGTGGTGAGCCGGCCCAAACGATCGCCAAGCCCGGATTAACGACCAAGAAGGTTTTGCTGTGTGTTTGGTGGGATTGGAAGGGAATCATCCATTATGAGCGGCTCCCATCGGGCCAAACACTCAATTCGGACCTCTACTGTCAACAACTGACCAGATTGAAGCAGGCGATCGACCAGAAGGGGCCAGAATTGGCCAATAGGAAGGGTGTTGTGTTCCATCAAGACAACGCCAGGCCGCACGCACCTTTAACGACACGCCAGAAGCTCCGAGAGCTTGGATGGGAGGTTCTATCGCACCCGCCGTATAGTCCAGACCTGGCACCAAGCGATTATCACCTTTTCAAGCATTTGCAAAATGTTCTTGATGGTACAAAACTGGCCTCAAGAGAGGCTTGTGAAAATGCGCTGGTCAAGTTTTTTACCAATAGGGACGAGGACTTCTTCAATCGCGGAATTATGAAATTACCTTCAAAATGGAAAGAACTTATCGAACAAAACGACGCATATTTGATCTAAATCGGATAATCCTAAGTATGTTAATTTCATCGTCGAAATAAAGCGAAAAAACGCTCAGAACTTTTTACTTCATCTAATATAAGAATAGCTATAGAAGTACGTAGGATTTTTTTGATATATTGTTTTTTCTCAAAATGATGCATTTCTAAAACAAAAAGTATAAAATGCCATGAGAAAATGGCCAGAAAATTGTTTATAAAAAAGGAACTATGCAATATAATTTTAAAAAATCCTACGCAGTGCCTCAGAAAATGTAATTCTAAATATACAGTTAAAATTTCAAATGAATCGGTTGAAATTTGTTTGAGTTATGAGTTCGGCCGACTTGGAAAATTTAGTTTTGAGATAAACGCGTTTAAAGTTAGTAGAAAGTCATGAATCAAGAGGGGTTGCGCTCGTATCCGAAAATCGAGTACTTAGAGATTTTTTACACCCATAATCTTTTGGAATATAATTTTATAGGTACTAAGGTACATTTTTGACAAAAAAAAATCGATTTTTGGAAAATCCTCGAGTGGCCTAAGGCCTTAAGATAGACGTAAGATAATAAGAAAACCGATGTAAACATGTATGTAAAAGTGAAGGGAAGGACACTAATGTAAAGACCCTTAAAAGGGTATACAAGGAATAAATACAACTACTACTACTACATATATATGTATAGACATATGCGTACAGCGGAAAAGTAATTAGAACATCCGGGAGCGGTACAGAAGCGTTAACGGAGAACTATATCCCCAGAACCCATTTGATTTTTACGGTTTGTTTTTTAATCCAACACATTACAATTGGCCAATTGCCGAGTTATGCATCAAAGCTTGATCGATATTGGATCGATATTGATCTTGATGGCCAAATTGATTCGATCGATAATCGCGGCTGAAGATCGTGTACCTCGTATTAAACGTCTCGGATATTCGTTTATTCCGCTTTTTGCCCGTGTAAAATTGTAAATATATATATATATATATATATATATATATATATACTTTTGAGCAAGACTGTATATATTTATATATACAGCCTTGCTCAAAAGTATCTCGGCGAAAAAAAATCGTAAGCCGATTTACCAAACGGGGTTTCAAAGCGGACAAAGCCAGCTTCACTTTGCTTTTTTATTTTTATTTTTGCATTTTTTTTTGTACCCGGTACGTCATTTTGAACATGCCAGTTTTTCACGATTTTCGCATTTCGCAAAATCGCGTGTTGGACTTTGAAAAAACAAAATCTCACTATTTAGTGATAAGATCTTGGCAAAGGGCACCGTTAACTTTAGTTTTGTTTAAAAAAAAAGTTTTTCCGATTTTTTTTCGCAAAGTTATTTATTTTTTTCTTGAAAAAACCACCGGCAGTTTTCCGAAAAGTTTGGAATATTTTGTCTAAGGAGTAAAACGTTGTATTTTGTCATTTTGGAGTGACTACATTTTTTTTATCTTTTTTTTCCAAAATTTTTTTATATCGCTATTTTTGGTTGATAGTCGACGATTTGTCTCATCAATTTATCGCCGTTACTTTCGAAAGAAAATGTCCAACGAAAATTCTGAAAAAATTCCATTCACTCCAGTGTGAACCCATGCAACTTTTGATCCTCTTGACATTTTCCCTGAAACCTTATATTTCTTCGATGACGCCTTTTTTTTTCTAAAACATGTCTTTTTTAGCTAAAAATGCAATACTGGGGTGAAAAAAAATCGTACAAGACTTTCTAAAAAATAAAAATATCGGCTTTGATATTTTTTTTAAGTTTCCCATGGAAAAAAACCGAGGAAAAAATTTTCCACAAACTTTGCAGTTAATTTTCGACGGCCAAAAAAAGGCGAAAAATGGCCACATTCAAAAGTGCGCACCGGGGCGAAAAAAAATCGTATAGAATTTTCTAAAAAAGCAAAATAAAGGTAAACTTGTCCTCTTAAAAACGCCTCTTGGGAAATTAAATTACCTTTATTTTTGAGTCCGCTATGTAAATTTTGGTGCGGTAAGAAATTTCGACTAGTGCGTACTTTTTTTTTGTCCCGTACTGTATGTGAAGAAGAAAACGAGTCAATGAAGCAGTGTACATGAAAGAACCGGTCAAGTTAACACGGAAAGAAAAAAGACACAAGATTGTTTAAAGCAACACTGACGCTGATGAAGATGAAGCGAAGCTTAACCTCAAAATCGTGCAAGGCAAACGTCTTATAGATATTAAATTATATTATATTATTAGATATACAAATATAAAAGATATATATTTTTATATAAATACATTAAATTAAATAAATGATATAAATGAATACAAAAATTATAATAAATTATATTGAAATTGTATTAAAACATTACATTAATTTAAAAACAAATTATATAAATGTATATTTATATAATTTATATATGTTTATATAAAATTCATGTAATTAATATGTACATGTAATTGTATGTATAATGTATAGGTATATGTAATTAATAAATTGTTAATTAAAATTTAGTTGTTCAATACGTAACTATACGTAAACTCAATACGTTTCTCCCACCCCTATACACAGTGTTGGGCGTTAATCAATTAAATTTTCAATCAGTTCAGTAACTGACTAAAAAATTGCAATTAATTTAATTGCAATTAACATTAATTGCAATTAACTATCAACTGCGTGTTGCAATTAATTTATTTGAATTAATCTATGTTAATTGCAACTCGCAATTAAAACGATTGCAATTAACTTTTTGAATTGTTCTAAGAAACAAAACTAACAATTAACCTATTTAACTTTACAGATATCAGATACGACGTGTCTGTTTGGGTTTTGTAGGCTTACTCAGCGCCCTATACAATAATCACTTTTAATTGTTAGTTTTTGATCAAATACGCCAAAAAGATTGAAAATTGATTAGTTTCTAATTGTGGTAAGTCACGATTAACAATTGATTAATTGTTAATTTCGACTACAGCAATTAAGAATTCATTAATTGTTAGTCGTGAGTTTTCACAATTACAATTAATTAATTGTTAATTGTTATAGTCGTGATTAACAATTAATTAATTATTAATTGTTATAGTCCTGATGAACAATTAATTCATTGTTAATTGTTATAGTCGTGATTGACAATTAATTAATTATTAATTGTTATAGTCGTGATTGACAATTAATTAATTATTAATTCGTTATAGTCGTGATTAACAATTAATTAATTATTAATTGTTATAGTCGTGATTAACGATTAATTAATTGTTGACTGTTATAGTCGTGATTAACAATTGAATTTTTAATTGTTATAGTCGTGATTAACAATTAATTAATTGTTAATTGTTATAGTCGTGATTGACAATTAATTAATTGTTAATTGTTATAGTCGTTATTACCAATTAATTAATTGTTAACTGTTATAGTCGTGATTAACAATTGAATTGTTAATTGTTATAGTCATGCTTAATAATTAATTAATTGTTAATCTCTAGTTATCCTAGCAATTAAATTTTGCCCAACACTGCCTATACATGTGTTTTAATATGTGGGCGCCATGAATTTGGTATAATACATTTTTGAAATTCCCGCCGCGATGCACGGACTCGAGTACGCGTTCTATGCGACGTTGCCAAATTTTCCGCTACTGAGGTATTTGCCAATCAATTAATTTTTTAAAAATAAATCTTCTGAAAAATCTGTAAAAATTCACATGTCATTCCTTCTTGCATTATTATGGATTTTTGTCAATAATAAATTTTCCAAAGTGAACGAAAATTTGACGAATTTTTTTTTCCACGTTGCAATTGACAGGTTACAATCGAATTCAAAGAGGTATCATTATTTTTTTTTTTCTACCTTCTTAATTAAAAAATAATGAATTATTTTCTTATAATAGGCATTTTCCGTTGGCCAATCTTCTCCGACGTGTCTTATGGTATATGGGCTCGACCGAATTTGCGATGGATCCGATATCCGAGGGATGTCTTTCTCATGGCCATCGTGTCTCGCAGTGAGACGAACAAAATTTGACTAACCGATCGTCCTCGATCCTCTTCTTTTTTTGTTTTTTCTTCGTCGCTGATCGCGACGATAACCAGCGACGCGATAATCTCGGAGCGGCCAGTTTGCGCAACGACGAAAATCTCGCTATGCAACTCTCGACAACTTCCTCGTTCTGCGTTTATTGTTTTTTTTTTTTTTTTTTTTTTTTTTTTTTCAACGAGATCGCCCGTTTTCGTCGTATCCTTGTTGTTTTTTTTTTTTTTTTAATGTCACACATGCACTATCGAATCCCTTGGAGTGTTGACGCACGCCGGAACATTTATTGTCATTGTTTTTGTGTATGTGGAAAATTCGTCGCGTAGATGTAGATTTTTTTTTTTTTTTGGAATACGTTTGAGAATTCATAAAATAATTTTGAAGCTCTTTTTTTAAAATATTTTTTAATATTTTTTTTTTTTAAATATTTTGTATCAACACTTTACGTAGCTATAAAATTATTGCATAATTGCATTTTATAGCGTAAGGTCTCAATGCTAATGTGCAAAAAAGATTTTGTTAAAATGCACAAAAAATTGACCGAGCTACGACGATTTTTGTGAAGGGTCAGAATCGCTCACTACCCGTGCAGAATCGGATCCGCGGTATAAATGTAAAAATCACCAGGTGATATCGATCCTTATCAGCTGGAGAGGCTGGACGTTTTCTGCAATCATTTATTCAAGGATTTGAAAAAGTTGACGTAAAAATTGTTGCTACGGTATAACTGTGAAAACGAATATATTTTAATAACAGAATTAGGAAGAAAATTCGTCAAATTTAATAAAAATTTGCGAAAAAATAACAACATAGAGGGTGGACCATTTAACGTGACGACCCCAAAAGTCTCCGTTGCTTTTAGAGTGACGAAAAAAATGTCAGGAGGTAATTTGATTGATTTCGAAGGGCTGATACAGTGGTGAAAAATTCATTTTTGTCAAGGTCATAGTTTTTGCGTTCTCAAGGTCATCAATGACTTTTCAAATGGGAACATGTTTGTTTTTTTTTTTTATTAAGACGTTGTAGCTGATATTCCGACGAATCCAAGGACCTATGATATCATGACCTTGAAATGATTTTTCACCAAAATATACGTGTAAAAACGGGGAAATCGTGATGGTATTGACAATAAGAATATCCGAATAATGTAATTGAATTTTTTGTGCAGAAAATTTATTGTAACAAATGTTCGAAGTGATGGCCATTAAGCTCGACACATTTTTAAAGACGTCGGATGAATGATTCTCTTGACCTTCGAATAGTTTCTCGTGTGATAGCGGCGCAGGCTCTTGTAATTCGTTTTCGCATGTTCGCCAGCGTCTTCGGAACATCATGCTTGATTGTACAATCACTCTGCTTGACTGTACAATACCATTTTCGATACGGTTATTACATGTTACTTTGGATGGATACACTTGTCTACTGATTCTAATATTGGTAGATGATAAACATTCTTCACTCTACTACAGTTTTACTACGTTACAATGCCAGTATTTACAAACATCAGAAACATCTCCGACTATTGACATTATTGTATCCGTTGGATAACCTGTGCCGCTGTCACACCAGAAACTATTCGAAGGTCAAGAGAATCATTCATCCGACGTCTTCAAAAATGAGTCGAGGTTAATGGCCATCACTTCGAACATTTGTTACAATCAATTTTCTGCACAAAAAATTCAATTACATTATTCGGATATTCTTATGGTCAATACCATCATGATTTCCCGTTTTTACACGTGTATTTTGGTGAAAAATCATTTCAAGGTCATGATATCATGGGTCGTTGGATTCGTCTGAATATCAGCTACAATGTCTTAATAAAAAAAAACATATTCCCATTTGAAAAACCATTGATGACCTTGAGAACGCAACAACTATGACCTTGACAAAAATGAATTTTGCACCACTGTATCAGCCCTTCGAAATCAATCAAATTACCTCCTGACATTTTTTTCGTCACTCTGAAGGCAACGGAGATATTTGGGGTGATCACATTGAATGGTCCACCCTGTATACACCTTGAAAGACTTATATTTCCTGGAGAAAAGTGGTATATGTTATTTATTTTAAGTAACTATGTTGAAATTAAATGAAGATCTTACGAAATACGAAAATATGTATTTAATTTACTAAGAAAAATGTATTTAATACGTATATTTCAAATTCTTGCCACCATGTTTCCGCCTTGTGCTATACGTAGTGGGCACTATCTGGATTCCGATGAGGATATCCCTCCTAGGGAATTCGTATCATATCCCGATCGGGATCCGATCGGAACTTAGGCATCCCTAAGAAATTTTTGCACGGGTATTCTCCGATGAACGCTGTTAAAAAATGCTTACAAACTTTGAAAAGAAGATATGTGAAAAATCACGAGGAAAGTCTTCGATGTGTTGGAATATACAGGGTGTCCCAGGACAGAATGTCATCCCTGAAATGGGGGGTTGAGGGTGAAATTCTGAGTCGATTGATATAAGCATGTATGGTTCCCAGACCAACCCCTGAATTATTATTAATTTTTAAAGACGGGCCAATCAGGCGCGCCCGATGAGCGGGCTTACGTCGGTGAGCGATACGCGCGTGCAGTGGTGCCTGGCGGAGCGGTGCTCCTACTGTGCTCCGCCAGGCACCACTGCACGCGCGTATCGCTCACCGACGTAAGCCCGCTCATCGGGCGCGCCTGATTGGCCCGTCTTTAAAAATTAATAATAATTCAGGGGTTGGTCTGGGAACCATACATGCTTATATCAATCGACTCAGAATTTCACCCCCAACCCCCCATTTCAGGGATGACATTCCGTCCTGGGACACCCTGTATACTGCACGCGTTGTGAGCGTGTATGTGTGTGGTGATATTATGTCAACGTGCAGTGAAATAAATAACAAACGATAATTACAGTGCATTTTCATTTTCAAGGTGGAAGCTCAAGCTTCAATATTGTTTTTTTTTTAAATATTCGTACGATTATTTTTCTAAAGATATTTTGATTTTTTTTCTTTTTAAAGGGACAGTTTGAAAAATAACGTGTAACGCGAAAACGACAAGGATTCAAGGAAAACCTCAAGATAGTAAAAAGTTGAATCAGTTTTCACTGAGTCCGCGAGAATTTTTTCAAATTTTTTTTACGACAATTTTTTTTCACCTATTTTCGATAAAAAATCAGATGATTTAATTACTGTAACTTGAGAAAAAAACGTCGAAAAAATCTGAAATAATTCTATTACGTTGAAAATGGAAAAATACATTTTTTTCCTCTCTTGAATTTTTACCACAAACCCCTTACTTCTCGAGTTACGCTAATTAAATAATCTGATTTTTTACCAAAAATAGGTGAAAAAAAAATTTCGTAAAAAAATCTGAAAAAATTCTCGCAAATTGAACGAAAATCGATTCAACTTTTTCCTATCTTGAGGTTTTCCTTGAATCCTTGTCGTTTTCGCGTTACACGTTATTTTTCAAATTGTCTCTTTTTTCGAAAAAAAATCAAAATATCTTTAGAAAAAAAAATCGTACGAAGCTTTAAAAAAAAACAAAATTGAAGCTTGAGCTTCCTCCTTTATGATTCCGGTCAAAGAAATGCATCAAAAAAATTTTGTCTGTAAACGGGGTCCACCAGAAAAGGAACAAAAAAAAGGCGAAAAATGGTCGTTTTCGAAAAAGGGTACTAGTCGTAAAAAAATAGTAAAAAATTAAAAAAAAAAACGGAATGAAGATGAATTCCTCCCCTTCAAAATGCCGTTGATTAAATTCATTTATGTCAAGTATCGGCTAAATGGCAAAAAAAAATCGTTCCGGAATTTTTTTAAATTTTTGTCCGGAAACTTTTCGCCGGTAGTATATATATTTATATATATATATATATAAATATATAATAAATAAATTGATATTCGAAATAATCAAGAAGTCCGGACATTTCGCAATTATGATTAAACGAGACTGTTGAAGAGGAAAAATCGGAGCAGCTGTAATTATTCGAAATCGAGGCACCGTTTTGCCTCCAAGGCAATCTTGCCTTGCCTCCTTAAGGTGGAAAAAGAAGAGTTGATCCATTGCCGTCGAGCGCGTTCCCACAATTTTTTCATTGGCTTTTTTTTTTTCCTCCACCTTCGCATCGTCATCGATTCTGGCTCATCGTTTATTGGCACGTTTTTACGGAGGTCCTTGCAGCAAAGAAATTGTCACATCGCGATTATAACGTTCGAAACGTCGTTTGAGAAACCGCAAAAAGTTTTCGTCGTTTTTCTTTTTGCCGCTCTCTTGGCAATAAGTGGGAGAAGTCGAGAGACGGGACATGAAAAAAAAAAAAAAAACAAATCTGCAAAAAGCATCGTCACTCTCTCGTCTCGTTTTTGGTTTTACGTTTTTTTTTTTTTTTCTTTTTTAACCTTTCTATTTTCTTTGTTTGCGTTCGGAAATTTTTCGCTCTCGATTTATTCGCATCGAGAAGAAGAATCGTCTGCAAGAGAAGAAGAACAAAAAGGCGGACATTGGAAGCCACCCAAAAATTCTTTCGGCTGCGCTCGGCCGCATCTCTCGTTCCGATCATCGTGACCGAAGGAGCGCGTCGCGGTGCGACGAGCTTGCTCACGTTGACCCTGAACTCCGCTGGTCCCGACGAAAATTTTATAGCACGCAAACGCACAAGGGTGACGATATATATTAGCCAGCGTATAATCCTGAATTTTGACGATCGTCTGGCTTCACAGATCGATTCGCGTCGTTTCCGTTTCACACGTCTACACACACGCGGTGCCGGTAATCATCATTTTTGTGCTTGCACAATCCAACGCGAGATGACACGCAAAAACTCGCACGTCTGACCATTCCGAATTAATGTTCGAAGCGAGCTTGTTTTTTTTATTTTTATTTTTAGCCATTTCATCATTTATTTTTTCGTGATTTTTTAAATTTGTTTTTAGGAATTTTTAAATGTTATTTTTAGGAATTTTTTAAATTTTATTTTTAGCAATTTATTTCATTTTATTTTTAGCAATTTTTCAATTTTACTTTTGACGATTTTATTATTTTATTTTTAACTATGCGAACACTCTTATAGTGAAAGTCTCCTTTGACTTACCACTGAGACTGTACTTCCTGTGTATATTTTATTTTTAGCGATTTTTTAATTCTTTTATTTTTACCGCTTTTATTATTTCATCTTTAGAGATTTTTTTTTAGAGGTTAGCGATTTTTTTATTCTTTTATTTGCACTGGTTTTATTACGTCATTTTTAGCGGTTTTATTGCTTTTTTTTTTAGAGATTTGATTATTTTATTTGTAGCGATTTTTTTATTTTTTTATTTTTACCGGTTTCGTTATTTTATTTTTATTGATTTTATTACTTTTTTTTAGAGATTATATTATTTTATTTTTAGCGGTTTTTTAAATCTCTTATTTTTACCGGTTTTATTATGCCACTTTTAGAGATTTTTTTACTCTTTTTTTTAGAGATTTCATTATTTTATTTTTGGCGATTTTTTTAAATTACATGAATGCTTTTATAGCGAAACTCTCATTTTATTGGCTACTGTGAATGTACTTTTTGTGTGTATTTTATTTTTGGCGATCTTTTATTTTATTTTTAGCGATTTTTTTATTCTTCTCGTTTTACCGGGTTTATTATTTAATTTTGAGTGATTTTATTACTTTTTTTTAGAGATTTCATTATTTTATTTTTGGCGATTTTTTTTATTATATGAATGCTTTTATAGCGAAACTATTATTTTATTGGCTACTGTGAATGTACTTCTTGTGTGTATTTTAGCGATTTTTTAATTCTTTTATTTTTACCGGTTTTATTATTTAATTTATAGCGATTTTATTACTTTTTTTTAGAGATTTTATTATTTTTTATTCTTTTATTTTTACGATTTTTAGCGATTTTAGGGATTTTTTAATTTTCTTATTTTTAGCGATTTTATTACTTTTTTTTTAGAGATTTCATTATTTTATTTTTGGCGATTTTTTTTAATTATATGAATGCTTTTATAGTGAAACTCTCTTTTGACTGGCTACTGTAAGTGTTCTATCTTAAGAGACATACGATTTCGCAACCGATTGATACTGAGGAGGTCAAACCACGCAAATGATAATTTGTGTAATTTGACCATCAAATTAACCAAATTATTTTCATTACCAAGAAAAATCCATCATTCTATCAGTAATTGGATCAGGTTAATTTATTTACTTATTTATATTTCGTTCTTCTTTCAATGGCAATAAGCTTCGCTGTAGCTGCCTAAGACTCGCGAGAATTCACTCGGACCACCAGATACATGGAAAGTCCGCGTTTGTCGACGAATCAAACGAACAGAGTTTAGAGATCAATCGAATCGACAATAAGGGTTAATACATTGTTTCTCAATAAACTAATCGCGCTTGTGGGACTGCGGGTAAACTGGTACATTATTTGCAGCTGTGTCACACACGATACATTGTGTGCAGTGTTACTGTTCCAAGCATGAGCTACTTCATGCATTGATGCTACGAAAATAAATTAAAAAAAAAATTAAAAAAAAAAGTAAACGAATCGCGGTTGCGGGGCTAAGGGTAACTGGTAAATTATTCACGGTTGTGTCTATAAATGATGCATAAAACGTGCGTCGTCGATTCTGAATGCACGAGGTGTTCCATGCCAATCGAAAGGGATTCTCGTTCGGCCACTTTGACGCATGATCCCGTGCAGAAATTTCTAGAGGAGTGTTCAGATTGGAGCACGTATACCGGTTTTCTATAATATTGAAAAATCGAAATATCGGACCATAAAACAAACATTGAAAAACTAATTTAAACTCGAATAATACGGATATTTCAATACGAGAGGCGACGAAGACGAAAGCATATCGATTTTGATGAAGAACTCAATAAAGTGAAAAGTCTTTAAGGGGCCAGTCCACTTTGAAAATTTCCAAAAAATCGATTTTTTTTTGCTGTCTTCGAAAGTACATACATTCAGAAATATTGTGTCAACATTTTATGAAAATCCGAGCTCTCTAAGTATTTTTTTTTTTTACCTGAACGTCAGGACCTCATTTCGTCTACCTGAGCGTATAGCCCGCTCGGCCGACCCATCGGCCTTTAGAATGGTGCAAGTACCTCAAAGCTAAGGCACTTCAGCAACATTACAAATATCCTCCTGCTCTTTCTGAGGAAGTACAGGAAGTTTTAAAACCTATTTACGAGGATCTCACCAAAACAGAACTGCTCGAAAGGTGTTTAGGTGGCCATACGCAAAACAATAATGAAAGTTTTAACAACTGCGTATGGAATATGGCACCTAAACACATGTTCAACGGCAAAAAAATCGTAGACCATTGCCTGCAAAGTTTCCGCGTGTGTCTTTAATGAAGGATTTCGTCCAGTGCTTAAAATAATGGAAATAATGGGCGTCAAACTCGGCCCGATCGCCATCGGATTCGCCGACAATCGCGATGACGAGCGTGTTCGCTCTGCAAACCGCCGCAGTTCTGAGTGCTGAAAAGAGACCAGAACCAAACGAAAGCAAGCAAGACTTGAAGAAATCGACGATGATGAGCAATCAGAAGGGATTTTGTACGGTGCAGGAATTGCCGATTGAGTTTAGGTAAGAGTTTTTCATAGTATAAACTTCAAACGCGTTTTTCTCGAAACAACGTTTTCAAAATCTAGCTCCATCGTATCTCTAAAACTAATAAACCGATTCTCTTGAAATTTGAACCACATATTGTAAATATGATTCGCAACAAGATGACCCTCGATGGTTTTAAAATTTTGATTTTTACTCTTTTTTTTTGCGAAAAACTGCGAAAAAACGCGTTTTTTTACTTTTTTCGTTTTTCATCTGCCATTTTTTTATTTTTTGATAAAACGTGATATCCGAGGGTCATTTTGTAGCTGGTGTCATACTGAATCTAATGGACTTTGATTTTTTTGTTTCAGACAAGCCGTTGCCGAGTTGTGATGGAGCTATCTAGCCCACCTATTTTTGAGGCGTTACGTTAAACTAGTTTTTGTACTTAAAAATGAATTCAATTTTTTTTTATGTACTTCAAGACTTTATTTATCAAGCCCAACAACTTTTATATTCATATCTTTTATAAAATCCTCAAAAAAAAAATCGCGAAAATAGCCTTTTTTTCGTGGCTCCAAAGTGGGCTGGCTCCATAAGGTATTACTGGATGGATATTTAAAAAATCGCCGAAATTCTTGAAAATTTGAGGAATGATAGTTCTTGATAGAATAATAATAGGTAATTATGCATAAGTGGGGCAACACCCCAATTTCGATAGAAATTTTTTTTTTTTCGCCATGAAGTTGTTGATTCCATTATAGTAAGTGATATTACGTCGGGAGGGGGGCTGACATTTTCGATAAATTCCATAAGTTATAGGATTTTGAATTTTCCGGAAACACGTGATCAGATATGGCATTTTTCAACATTTCTACCCCTATGTTGGGGGTGGAGGGTCTGTTTGGATAAATTCATAGAAGCCTCCCCGAATACAATGCCGAAGAGAAATCGCGGCGGTCATTCCGTCACCCATAAAAAGTTATGGGTTTTTGAAGTTCCCGGAAATACGTGATAAAATAGGGCATTTCAATAGAAAAAAAATTGTGTTGCCATATGAAATGAAAATGAAAATTTATGGTGTGGAAAATCACTTAATTTATACAAAAAAAAGCCATGCTCGCTTTACTACTGATTTAAGTATTTACCTTAAACCGTAGAAAAACTTCGCATGACTTTGTAAATGATAAAACCAACCGACAGTTTCTGTTTTCATCTCAAATTCAAAACGAAAGTACATTGGTACTATTATACAGCACGTAAATACAAGCATTGTTGTGTTCACGTGCCCAGGTATCTTATCTATTACAGGTGATCTTGTGAGAATATGAATATCTCAGTATGCATTTTTTTGTCACATATATGCACACACACCCACGCACCCACACACACGCGCGTGCGCGCACGCACTTTTATTCATAACAATAGCTAGAAAAAAATGTAGACGAATTTTGATCGATTTTCAGTCTCGTCTTTGAAATCGTGTATTTCTACGAATTTTCAACTGGTGCAGGGGGAGTGGGAGAAGTGACCGCTGCAATTTTTTTGATTATTGAATCCTCCTTTAATCACCCTATCCCCCATCCCCAATAAAAATGTCGAAATTTTCGAAAATGCTCTATTTTATCACGTGTTTCTGAAAACTTCAAAAGCTTATGGAATTAATGAAACTTATGGAATTAATGAAACTTATGGAATTAATGAAAAATGTCAGCTTCCCCCGCCGGAAATCATTAGCGGTGGCGAATTAAAGCAGTTTATGCTAAACAAAAATTTTTAACATCGAAATTGGGGTGGTGCCCCACTTGTGCACAATTACCTAATGATACATTAATTATTTGAGAATTTTTCACTAAATAATTTAGTAGTTATAAACATATGTACTTAACAGGTTGTTTATGGGATAACAGCTTCTGCAGACGTTAATGGTTGCAAAACGAATGTAACTAAATTGCCGTAAATTCGGAAAATCAAGATTTTGGATTAAGGGATTGATTATGCTAAGTTTCAAATAAATTGACTGAGTAATTGTCGAGAAAATAAAGTAATGAGGAGTATCGCCATTTTTAATGATGAGTTAATAGCAATTATTGGAAAATTCAATATACAAGGTGTAGTAAAAAGAAATCCATTATTTTTGCATGAAATTGAAGGCTTTATTTAGCATAGTTAGAATGATCCGATTTAGGTCTAATATGCACCGTTTTGATCGATAACTTGTTGCCACTTTGAAGGTAATTTCATTATGCCTTTCTCATAGAAACCCTCGTCCCTATTGGCGAAAAACTGGGACAGTCGATTTTCACAAGCTTCTCTTGAGGCGAATTTTTCACCAGCAAAATCTTTCGCCATAGACAGGAACCGGTGGTAATCACTTGGTGCCAGATCCGGACTATAAGGTGGATACATAAGAACCTCCCAACCAAGCTCCCGGAGCTTCTGGCGAGTCACTATCGATGTGTGTGGCCTGGCGTTGTCCTGATGGAACACAATTCCTCTCCTATTGGCCAAAGCTGGCCGCTTCTGGGCGATTGCTTCCTTCAGACGGTCCAATTGTTGGCAGTACAGGTCCGAATTAAGAGTTTGGCCGTAGGGGAGCAGCTCATAGTAGATGATTCCCTGTCAATCCCACCAAACACACAGTAAAATCTTTCTGACCGTCAATCCTGGCTTGGCCACCGTTTGCGCCGGCTCACCGCGATTCGACCACGATCGTTTTCGCTTGACGTTGTCGTAAGTGACCCACTTTTCATCACCGGTCACCATCCACTTCAGAAATGGGTCGATTTTGTTGCGATTCAGCAGCGATTCGCAGATGGAAATTCGGTCCATGAGGTTTTTTTGCGTTAACTCGTGCGGCACCCATACATCGAGCTTCTTTTTGTATCCAGCCTTATTCAAGTGGTTCCAAGCGGTTTTTTGTGCAATGTTTAGCTCCTGGATAATCGAAACAGTGCTTACATCACGGTCGGACTCGACGATTTCCATTATTTTATCGACATTTTCGACAATTGGCCTTCCAGAGCGTGGTGCATCTTTGACATCAAAATTACCGGAACGGAATCCACGAAACCAAAATTGCGCGTGATTGGCTGTTACAGTATCAGAACCATAAACACTATTCACATTTTCAGCCGCCTGGCTTGCGTTTTCACCTTTATCGAAGAAAAACTGTAAAATATGGCGTATTTTCACTTTGCTGATGGCCATCTTTGACGCGCGCTCAAAAAATACTGAGTCAAGCAATGACAAAACTGTCTGAGATGTTTATTTTAGTACGAAATCTTATCTTTCTAACGCCATCTAGCGTAATCCGATCGCACTTATACAACGCGAGATACAGATTACTAAAGCCATCTATTGCAAAAATAATGGATTTCTTTTTACTGCACCTAATATATTGAGTTTTTGGGTAATAATTGATAATAATAAGATGATCTTAACGTATTAATTAAATAAAAAAATTGAGAAATTTTTGTTGTTTGACAGGTGAAACAGATGTACAGTCACTGACAAAATCTCAGTCAAGCACACTCCAATATCGTCGAATTTTATTTCAATTATTATTAAAAGTGAAAAATTAACATTTCCAAGCGTCAATTTATTATTAAATTAACTATTTGTAAGGCTAAACATGTACGACATGATCTAGACTTGTGAATCCACGATTCGCTCATTTTAGACTAATTTTTTGCCCAACGGTCCATCCATCAATACCTTAAAAGAGCAAGATATAAATAATCACGTAGAAATTTGGATAGAATATTATTCAGGGCGTTTTTAGGTCGCCCGACTGCCCTGCTAGGGCACTTCTAAGGTAGTCCGATAGCACCCTGCTGGAAAGTATAACGTTCTGTCATATATGGACCTTATCTGGTTCCCTGGTCAGGTCGTTATCAGGTTGCCTGACCAGTCGTTTGCGATGCTGCCCGATCAGGTCATTATAATGTTGCCTGATCAGATAATTATACTACTGCCTTACGTAGCCAATACACATACATGCTCGTACACATAAACGCTCTAAAATATATACATAAAGGGTGTCTCAAAATTACCGGACATTTTTATGTATTAATAAAACATATTATTTAATTGAAAAGTACGATTTTTATTTCAATATAAGGTACAAACATGGAGGTTATGTGTGGGACACAATATCCGATAATTACAAGACACAATTGACACAATTGGGTCATTAAAAAGTTTTTTTTTTCATTGTAAATATCATGTGCGAATTTTAAAGCAAAGTATTTTTCTTTTTTTTCAACAATTAACAATGATATAGCACTTTGAAATTGTTGTTCTGTTCGGCTCGGCAAAAACGCGCCGAGAGCATCCGAAGTTACCCGAGAACTCTGTGACGTTCCCGCTCGAACGCCAGTATGCGTACGACTCGTGTGATACGAGTATTCTGTCAACATTGGCAACGATAAAATCGTATAAGCCTTGTTTCGTTCCTCTTTGTATAAATACGACGAAAAGTGCCTCTAATAGGTATTTCTGAATGTGCCACAAGACATAAAACGTCGAAATCTGTGTTTCAATGCAGCACGACGTGTCAACCCGAAATCATCGTCCACTTATTTTTGCCGTGAATACCACTTTGATGTCAGTGTAAACGTGTTATAACATAAACTGTATTGAAATTTTTGTTTTTAAATACGTCTTTTTCAAAATGCTTATGTTACGCAGCGGCAATAACTGACACAACTTATCAAGCCTCTCCTAACCTAAAAATGTTCAGTTATCCACGGTCGGTAAATTACTCGAATTAGCTTTCACGAATCCACACATCGTTGCACGAAAATTAAACTATATTTCGACTTTTTCAGAATTCTCGAGATTTTTAAATGTAAAATGACAGAAAATTTTACTTTTGTATACACTCGCGTGTAAGCCGTGTACATAGCCCATTCGGTCGCGTTCGAGCGGTGACGTCACAAGCGTCAGCGCCGATAGCGTGACATTTCGCGCCAACATCTATAATTTGAATTATCGTGATATAAAAACAATAAATAATTATCTTTAGAATTATTTCAAAGAAAAATCCTTTTGACATTCGCTTTTAATATCACAAAAGATCAATTCTAAAAAAAACGAAAATATATATATTTTTTAACAACTCAATTGTGTCAATTGGTTCTTGTAAGTATGGGCATATGCAGATCTTTCGTCAAAATTTGCTGTACAGAGCATCTTGAAATGTTCAATTGCTGAGCACGATGGCGAATCGAGGTGGAAGGACACTTTCGTCAACACTCGCACTCACTGCGGCTATTCTTTTCATTCGGCCGACCGGCACGAGAACGGTCACTGCTTTTCGCGGTCAGAATTGAAGCACTAACCTCAAATGTTATGATTAAATTCACCACAGTGCTGCGAGATGGCGTGTTATGATGACTAGAAGACCTGCGGTCTTTTCGAACCGTCTACGCAAAATTTTCACCATTTTTGTAGTTAATTTTTATAATTTCTATGGGTTGCTCGATCGTGTAATTCTCCATGACTAAACCTTAATACTTCCTGATGCCATTTGTCAAAGATTACTACTCTAACACATGGGTCATTAAGTCCCGGGACTGACACACAGATGGCGCCGCCAACGCCATGCCGCTTTTGTTTTTCGGTAGTACCAACCTTCAAAAGATACGTGTAAAAATTTCATGACATTCGGTTCAGTCGTTGTCGAGATATTGAAGGTTGTGACGTTACATTTGTTTTTGCTTAAACGATGGATAAAAACGAGTTTCGTGTGTTAATCAAACATTGTTTTTTAATGGGAAAAAATACCGTTCAAGCTCAGCAATGGCTTGAAAAGTGTTACCGGGAAAAGTGCTCATCGAAAACAACCATTTGCCGATGGTATGCGGATTTTAAACGCGGTCGAACAACCACCGAAGACGCGGAGCGCTCGGGTCGTCCAATTGAGGTGGCTACGCCCGAAAACATCCAAAAAATTCTGAAAATTGTTATGTCCGATCGTAAAGTGAAGTTGCAAGAGATTGCTGACATCCTAAAGACATCAAAAGGCACCGTGTTCAAAATTGTGCACGAAAATTTGGGTATGAAAAAACTTTTGTCCAAGTGGGTGCCGCGTTTAAAAAGGATAAAAAGGATTTTTTGCGTCGGTACGTAACAATGGATGAAACATGGATTCATCACTATACGCCGGGGTCGAAAAGAGCGTCAGCCGAGTGGAGAGGAGAGAGCGAAAGCCGGCCAAAGCGTCCGAAGACACAACAGTCAGCAGGCAAGGTCATGGCCTCTGTATTTTGGGACACGCACGGAATTTTGCTCATCGACTTTCTTCCGAAGGGCCAGACGATCAACAGCGACTACTACATTGCATTATTGGATCGATTGGATGACGCGATCAAGCAGACAAGGCCTCACATGGCAAAGAAAAAACTGCTGTTCCACCAAGACAATGCACCGATCCACAAGTCGATGAAAACGATGGTGAAATTGAACGACTTACGAATCGAATTGCTTTCACACCCTCCATATTCACCAGATCTTGCCCCATCTGACTTCTACCTGTTAGCAGATCTCAAAAAGATGCTCCAGGGAAAGAGACTTGGCTCCGATGATGAGGTTATAGCCGCAACTGAAGCCTATTTTGAGGCAGAAGACAAATCGTTCCATAAGAAAGGCATCGAAGTTTAGAAAAACGTTGGAATGATTGTATCGCTATGAAAGGTCACTATGTTGATGAATAAAGTCGAAGTTTGCAAAAAAAAATGTCTTTTTACTGGTTAGTCCCGGGACTTAATGACCCATGTGTTATGTTCGCCACAAAAAAAAAGTGGAGCGCAATTAAAAATGTCAGGTCATCTTGAAGTTTATATAGGAGATGTGTTAATTAAGTAATGAGACTGGCAACGTAACGTTCGATCTGGCAACACTTGGGATGCGGGACTTGGAGGGGCGGCAAGTGAACATGTGATACGCCTTCAGTATGAGTTTGGACTCGCTAGAGTCATTTGGTTGCCCGTAGCGATTTTTTTTTCGTGAAACAGTTTTTTTTCTAGTGCGTTGTAAAAACGAGTGACATCAATTGCGAGGAACGATGTGCTATCAGGTTTTGCTTCAGACTTGGGCACAGTGCAACGCGAAACTTTTGCGAAACTTCAGCAGGCCTACGGAGACAGTGTTTTGTCAAGGTCCCAGGTTTTTCGGTGGTTCGAGGCATTTACAGAAGCAAGAGAGTTGATTGAAGATGAACCACGCAGCGGAAGGCCTTCATCTTCAAGTACCGATGAAAATGTTGACAGAATCCAAGATCTTGTGCGTTCAGATGGTCGATTGACAGTCAGTATGATCGGGGAAGAGTTTAATTTGACTCACACCAGCGTTCATCAGATTTTCACCAATGAATTGGGGATGAGAAAAATTGCTTTCACACAGCAATTTCAATAAACGAGTTTTGGTCCAGTAAAAAACATTCCTGTGGCTCCTCAGCTTCCTTATTTGCCGGACTCGAGTCCTTGTGACTTTTTTCTCTTCCCGAGATTGAAAAATCACCTCAAGGGACGTCATTTTCGGACACTCGAAAATATTCAAACGAGTGTAAACGACCAGCTGAAGGCTATTCCAGTTTCCAAGTTTCAGCACTGCTATGAGAATTGGAAGAACTGTCTCCAGCGTTGTGTGGCTTTCCAAGGAAGTTATTTCGAGGGAGACAATATTGAATTGTAATTCTATACGAATGAAAAAATTGAAAAAATCCATCTGGTTACTTAAGGGGGGAAACTCCTTTACAATGTTAAAAAAATCGGTTCTTTTCACATATTTCGAAAGTATAATATATTGAGAGTATACTGGAAAATCGACAAATGAAATATTTATGAAGTTATAGCACATAATCGTATAGCGTATTATCGTATTGAAACTTTAAACGCGATTACCTCGAAACTGCATTTTTTTTTTAACTGCTCATTTTATAGCTCAAAAAGTTATTGATCGATCTGGCTGAAATTTTGGGAGTTTTCTCACTATAACATTATCGGAAGTATATACCTAAAGTTTTAAGGATATCGCGTAAAAAAATTACTTTTTTGGAGTAAAAATTCTCGGGAAAATGTTCAAAAATATGAAAATTTGACTCAAAAGCCTACTTAATTTTTAATTTTATACTTTTAAATATTTTTATAGGTATATCCTTCCCCTACAGATGTCAATAATCGAAAAATATTTTCGATTTCTGTTTCAGATCAATTGAAAAAATCAGACAAATGGAGCACTTTTTCATATTACGAAAAATACACCCAAAGGAATACCTTATAACGCCGCCATTTTGTTTTTTATTTAAAAAAAACATAACGTTTGAAAGTTGTAACAAGATGATGCCAACATTTTAAAATAATGCGATTATTTTATCACCTTTAAAAAAATCATGAAAAATGACTCATTTTCGGGTGTCCAAAGGGCCCCCCACTCATTTTCGGGTGTCCAAAGGGCCCCACCCCCTTAACTTACACACTTCGTATAAACGAGCCTTCACTGTACTTTTCTAGTGTCTAATACGTGTGACGTTCTCCATAAAATTCCTATAGGGATATAGTAGGATTTGGGAACTTTCCAAAAAAATGTCTGCACGAGAAGTCGCGTTTCTTCAAGAATATACGAATAGACGAATCAATAGTTTCGAGGCGGAAATTTTTGGAACGGAATGCCTCGTATGCACATAAATATATATGTGTACGTGTATATCGATGATGAGTGTTGCTCGTTGGTCAAGCGCAGCATGTGGCATATGCGCAACGACGACGAAAGCAGCACTATACCCAACGAAGCAAAAATCCCGATACTCGGCACATATGTTCTTCGCCCCATTCTTTTCTCGCGTATTTAAACGTCCGAGGGCCCCACGCGTCGCGACCACTATCCATCATCTGGACTACCTAATCGACCAATCCCTATCCATATATATATATATATATATATATATATATGCACGCATCGACGTATTGCAGTTCGCACATATGTGTCCACCTATGTGTACATGGCAATACACGTTGCTCCTTAATTTATTTGGTCGTTTGTGGAAAGAAGACGAACAGCAGGTGGTCCGAAAAATACGATCTTCGCTGCACGTCGTCCTTTTTAAAGTTTCATGTCCTTATTCTTTTCTTTTTTGTTTTTTGTTGTTTTTTCTTCTTTCTTTACGTCTCGTCATTGACATTGTCGGCTTCTGGCGAATACTCGACCAGTCGAGAAATTTGGCCGAGCTGACGCTGGCCAAAGATCATCGATTGACGAGCCGAATATATGGAAATTGATTTTTTTTTCTTCCGGTTATTGTAAGACCTTAGGTCACTCTAGGATTTTCCAAAAATCGATTCTTTTTTGTTAAAAATGTACCTTGGTACCTTTAAAATTATATTCCAAAAGATTATGGGTGTGAAAAATCTCTGAGTACTCGATTTTCGATTTCTGGCGCAACCCCTCTTCATGTCGTGACTTTCTACTAACTTTAAACGCGTTTATCTCAAAACGACATTTTTCAAGTCCGCCGGACTCATAACTCAAACAAATTTCAATCGATTCACTTGAAGTTTTAACTGTATATTTGTAATTACATTTTCTGAGGCACTAGGTAGGATTTTTTTATTATATTGCATAGCTCCTTTTTTATAAACAATTTTATGACGATTTTCTCATGGCATTTTATACTTTTTGTTTCAGAAATGCGCCATTTTGACGAAAAACCATATATAAAAAAAAACCCTACGTACTTCTATAGCTATTCTTATATTGGGTGAAGTAAAAAGTTCTGAGCGTTTTCCCCTAGATTTCTTTAGTGAGTTATATCTCACGATGTATACATCGCATCGGGTCATACTATACGGCTATTTAAAGGTGACATTACGCTTAAAAAAAAGTTCTTTGACAGTTTTGTGTTTGGTGAAGCCAGTTGTGTGTTGGAGCGTTCCAAAATGGAGGTAAAAAAAGAGAAAATTCGATACATTCTTTAGTACCACTACGACCAAGGTGAAAAGGCGGAGCAGGCAGCAAAGTTTATGGAGCCAATACAGTATCGAATGCAACAGCAAAGCGGTGGTTCCAACAATTCCGTTCTGGTAATATGGACGTCGAAGATGAGGCACGCTCTGGTCGGCCAATCGTCGAAAATGTCGATAAAATCATGGAAATCGTCGAGTCGGAACGGCATGTGAGCACTTATTCCATTGCTCAGGAACTGAAGATTAGCCAGAAAACCGTTTGGAACCATTTGCATGAAGCTGGTCTCAAGAAGAGGCTCGATGTATGGGTGCCACACGAATTGACGCAAAAGAACCTTTTGGACCGAATTGATGCCTGCGATTCTTTGCTGAAACGTAACGAAATCAACTCATTTTTTAAGCGGATGGTGACTGGCGATGAAAAAATCGGTCACATACGAGAACAACAGCCGACAAAGATCGTGGTACAATCACGGTGAGCCGGCCCAAACGATCGCCAAGCCCGGATTAACGGCCAAGAAGGTTTTGCTTTGTGTTTGGTTGGATTGGAAGGGAATCATCCACTATGAGCTGCTCCCATTGGGCCAAACACTCAATTTGGACCTCTACTGTCAACAACTGACCAGATTGAAGCAGGCGATCGACCAGAAGCGGCCAGAATTGGCCAATAGGAAGGGTGTTGTATTCCATCAAGACAACGCCAGGCCGCACACATCTTTAACGACGCGCCAGAAGCTCCGAGAGCTTGGATGGGAGGTTCTATCGCACCCGCCGTATAGTCCAGACCTGGCACCAAGCGATTATCACCTTTTCATGCATTTGCAATATCTTCTTGATGGTACAAAACTGGCCTCAAGAGATGCTTGTGAAAATGAGCTGGTCAAGTTTTTTACCAATAGGGACGAGGACTTCTTCAATCGCGGAATTATGAAATTGCCTTCAACATGAACAAAAGTTATCGAACAAAACGGCGCATATTTCATCTAAATCGGATAATCCTAACTATGTTAATTTCATCGTTGAAATAAAGCGAAAAAACGCTCAGAACTTTTTACTTCATCTAATATATAATCGAAAAAAACTTTAGTGTCTCATCATAACTCAAAAATTATAGGAACTGTTGGTCCGGCCGTTAACCTTCCAGAAATAAAGGCGTCATCGCAAAAATGCTGCACAGTCGCCATTTTTACATGTATCGCTGTGAAAAAAATAATTTTGTATAGTCAATTACATGTATAATAAAACCCCTATTTTGTAATTCCGATCTACTTTATTGTTTCGCTGAAAAAAAATCACAAAATATGCCCTTTTTGTCCTCTAGAGTGGCCTAAGGTCGAGAGGCATGAAAAATTCATGAACATCGGAATTTTTTTTTTAATATAAAACTAGCTTTTACCCGCGATCTCGTCCGCGTAGATTTCGGATATAAACTCTGTTTCATTTGAAACGAAGACGGTTAAGTTGGTTTGTTTATCTATAACTTTTCTCATTTCGCCAGCTTAAATTAACGCGAGTCTCTTTTTTAATGAATTTATTTTTCGAAAATATATATATATATATATGAAGTTATAGTTATTACCCGTGACTTCCTCCGCGTGGAATTTATGATCCCTTTTTAGAGCATTTCCTTATAAACAATATTTTTTGTTTTTTTTTTTATTGGACGGCACCAATATCACCAGGCCCGTGGGCGAACTTACGCGTGAGCAAGCCCCGTAAGATTTCCCTTAAATCTAACGCACAGCAAAAATAGGCTGTGCGTTTTCTGTCAGTCAGTCAAGGAACAGGTTTATATTTAAAGAAAATTCGGAAGGTGCATTCAGTATATGAGAAAGAATTTACTGTATAAATTTTAATCAAATGGTAGCACTTCACCAATTGTCCCGAAAATCCCTAAGGAATTTCGGGTTACTTAACGAAATGTTACCATTTGATTCAAATTTATACAGTAAATTCTTTGTCATATACTGAATGTACCCTTCAAATTTTAAATCGATCGTCTACACCGTTTCTATAAAATTGACAATGGAAGAAACACTTTTTAACATAGAGCATTTAAGGGGGGAAATCACAGTAAAATTTCCAATATTTCGAAAAAAAAAAAATTCGCTTAAAAGGTGCTTTAGGGTCTTAAAAATAATATACCAAATGATGGAATACGGCAAAAGTGTCCGAGTGCCCAAATTTTTCATTCTGCGGTAACGCCTCTCAGGTATGCTCCGAGCGCCTTTAAACTTTAAACGCGTTTTTCTCGAAACCACTTTTTTTGAGCTCGCCGAAGACATAACTCGAGCAAATCTTTACCGATCAACTTGAAATTTTGACAGTAGCTTCGAAATATCTTTCTCCACGGAGCTACGTAGGATTTTTATTTTATATGGCTTAGTTTTTTTTTATCGACGATTTTATGGCGTTTTTTTTTGTTAAAAATTTAACTTTATTTTCAAACATGCACCATTTTGTGAAAAATCAATATATCGAAAAAATCCTACGTCGCTCGCTAGCTGTTGTTATATGAAAACTAAAAAAAATTGGTTTTTTCTTCCAGGTCAAAAATTAAGGAGTCTACGTCTTCGGCCATCGACACGCTTTCAAAAATAGGCGCCTTGGGGCATATGCTGCGCAGCCGCCATTTTAAAATATTTTTTATTGAAAAAATTACATTTTGTACTTTTTTAGTATTGCTATAAAACCTACTTTACAGATTTTCGATTGATACTTTTATTCAGCCAAAATTAATTCCCGAAAATATGCCTATTTTTTTGTGTGCTACTGTGATTTCCCCCCTTAACATTATGACACTAATGATGAATTTGTCATAATGTACTGAGTGATTTTACAATTTTTCATAACATTTTAAAAAAATGTTCACACTATTCCGTGCGTAAAACTGCCATTCAGCCATGAGCGTAGGCTGTTTAAATATCTCCTTATGTTAAAAAGGGTTTTGTTTTATTGCAAATTTTATAGGGACGGTGTAGACGACCGATTTAAAATTTGGAAGGTGCATTCAGTTTATGAGAAAGAATTTACTGTATAAATTTCAATCAAATGGTAACACTTCACCAATTGTCTCGAAACTCCTTAACCCTTAGCGGCCACACGGGGTAACTAGTTACCCCAGGCTCAGAAAAAGTGAAATTAGAGGTCTAAAACCTTTGAAATTGATACAAGTAACGACAACTGCCGGTAGTAGATAAGTGTGAGATGTGACTCCATTACATAGGAAGCCGAAAAAACGCGTGGCGGCGCTTTGAGCGTTCGTTTTCTCGGCGTGGGGTAACTGGTTACCCCAGTGTGGCCGCAACCGTTGCTCGGCACAGATCTTTTTTTTTTTCAAATCGACTTGTTTGTGGTATCAATAGACAAAATAAAGGTAAGTTTTTGATATTTTAGTAAAAAAAAAAAAAATTTCAATTCTAGTCGTTATGGAATCTTGTCTGTTCATGTGAAATGACGTGTGCTGGTCAATAAAATAGGATTCAAAATAATTTTTTTGTTGTTCAAATATCATAAAAATAATAATTTTTTTTCACTTTTCTGTACGTAAATATGTATTTAGAAGCTAATAAACACACAAAAAAAGCAAATTTTATGATTTGTAATTTTTTTCATTCTTCCCTCCAGTAATTTTGCAAAATAAATATACTTTTTAAATGATCGGCGGATACTGTTATTTTTTTTTATGGTAGTGGTATATGTTGTGCGTACAATCCTAAAATTTTAGCACTTAATATTGAAAAATGGCGGAGTAATGAATTTTTTTGTGAAAAAAAAGCCATTAATGCTGAATTTTCATATATATGACCAGTTTTTAGAACGCCATCTATAAATTAACCGATAAAAATCATTGGAAATGTTGAAGAACTCTTCAACAAACATGAAACAATCGGTTAGAAGTCTTAAAACACCCATATGTCTTGTACAACTAGGTTTTTCAGCGTGGGGTAATGAGTTACCCCATGTGGCCGCTATGTGGCCTGGCTGAGATGTGGCCGCTAAGGGTTAAGGATGCCGAAACGGCAAATTTTTTATTCTTCAAATTCTCATTATTTTGTTTCAAATATCAAAAATCAACGGTGAAAACTTGGCGCCTACCGTACTATCCGCGGTTCATGACACAAGAGTGCGGTGAAAAAACGTAAAATTATTTTTCTTTTTTTTTCACTAACAAGGCTGTAATTTAGAAAAACAGAAAGATATATTGTCGTGTCTTTTATTAACAGATGCGACTATTTATGGATAGAAAGACTAATCTTTTTTCTCAGCTGCAGAATGTTACAAGTGAAAAACACTTGTAACATTCTGTTATGTAATGTTCTGTAACATTTGTTTTCCTAATTAAAACAAAGCCATGAGATTTTTGAGGGACTGAATTATGTACCATTTTTCCGTCTGTCTCATTTGTCTTATACTACCAGATAAAACCACATCGCAGATTTATTAGAAATAAACAAAATATTTACTTATTAGACGATATTAAATAGATCTTCATTTGAATAAATAAATATATTTAAAATAAATCATTTTCATACTGGAATGCAATAGGAAACATTTGATTTGAAAATCTAGTTAATTCAAATAAAAAAAAAAATCAAACAGACGCATCTAGTTAAGGCCTTATATACGCGATTAAAAAAAAATGACGCATATATTGACAACATTTTTTTTACAGATCATTTATGCACATGGTTAAGTATATGTAAAAAAAAAACAGAAATATTAACAAATGGCGGAGATATAACATAATAAAGCAATGTATTTTTTTTTGCGCGCGCGTTGATGGTGAAAGTTCTCGGCATCGATGTGGGTGTCTGAAAAAAAAAATGAACATATTTATAATTGCATAATGAATGTATCTTCAGTGTGAACCAACAATATTATTAAAAATTATGATAATAAAAATTTGAAACTTAAAATTTTTTTACTCAATTTTCTGTCGGTATTTTATTTTTTATATTTTTTTGTGTCATTGAAATTTTTGTTTCTGTGGTTCACACCATAGGTGATGATACTAAGAATATGTTGTAAAAATTTCAAAGCGATCTGAACCTTCGTTCGAGAGTTAGAACTTTCACAAGGTTCAAAAAAGTGAATCGTGGAGAAACGGCTTTGAAGTTGGCGGTCGGGCGCGCCGCGCGGTATCTATTATAAATGCAATCTTACCTTATTTTAATAGCATCCTGCGCTATATGTGGGGCCTTCCTCGGCATCTAAAACGTCTCCAGCATGTTTTTTGTCGTTTCCGGCGGCAATCCTTGCCGCTCTAAATGCTGTAATGCTGTAATGCTGCTAAAGTTACAGCATTACAGCATTTAGAGCGGCCAGGATGCGTATATATATCTAAATGCTGTAACTCTAACAATTTTTGGAATTTTTCAATTCTGTAAAGCTTAAAATATTCCTAACCGTTCAGGCTAATGTAATGAAAAATTAAAAAAAATGAAAAATTTTGAAATTTTTCGCGTATATAAGGCCTTAATGTCAAAATAATTGTTCTGTTAGTGTGGGATTTCAAATGAATTGGCGAAGATGAGAGAATTTAGATTCCTGTTTTCGCTGGACGACAAATTTCTACAACGATGATGATCGATGGTGTTATCCCTCAATGGTAAGATCCTTTCTATCGAGATTACAGAGTTCCGGTTAGTGAGTGTAAATACGAGAGGAAGAATACCACCGTAGGTAACAATATCGTCAGGAAGGTATGATTCGAGGAAAGGGAGTGATATTCGATCGATGTGCAGCATTCGGTACCGTTGAGACCAGGCGGATGACACTCGTCATAAGTTCCCTCAAGGCAGTCGTCTGGTGTAGAAGCCTAAAAGAGATGATTTTTTGTGATTTTTTTTTATAAGGAAAGAAACAACGGACCTTCTTGAAATTTTTTTTGTACTTTAACACACATTTGAAGAGTACAAAGAAATTTTTTTATTAACCAATTGTCGCAAAATGGCGGAGTATTAAATTGACCATAGAAGCGCCTCGCCGCTGGAGTCTCGAATTGGCGGGAAAGATGGTGTGCTTAATTCTTGCCTGGAAGGCAAAAACCACAATTATTTTTAATTGACATATATTTTTATTGTCAATGAACTAAAAAAACACTCCGAAAAAACCGTGAAACCATATTAATTTTCGAGCTTGAACAAAAAAGTGACGATTTATGTAATTTTTTTTTCTTTCTTCGTGCAATAAAAATAGTATAAAATGACTTTTTTATGAATGTTTTTAGTTCATTTAGGACGGTTTTTAATAATCTAGAGAATGAACTTTGGTTTGGGTCGATAGGTCAAATAGTTTTTTTTGCTATCACGCCCGTCGATTTGAAAGAATCACGAAAACGAGATTACGAGAAAACGCGCTAGTTTTCGGTCGAGAAAATATTAATTATTGGTAACTTACAGGAATCTAGTGCTAATCAGCTATGCCTGGTCCGTATGGTAGTCCTTCCGTTTCTTCAAAAAACTCATTTTGATTCATTTTTTCGAATCTACGAGCAGTAAGAGCCTCCTCAGAGCTGTAACTTTGACGCTGGTTTTCCCGCGTGATTCGTTGCGCGTCGTTCTGATCGGCGAACATCTTGCACTGCTGGCCAATACTCAATCCCAGCAACCCCATCATCATCAAGACTGCTTTATAGACTTCATTAAGGGGCCAGTCCACTTTGAAAATTTCAAAAAAATCGATTTTTTTTACGGTTCTCGAAAGTACGTACATTCAGAAATATTGTTTGGGTTTCAACTTGAACATTAAAAATCTTCGAAACTATGTGAAACTAATTGATTTTTGGACAGTTAAGGAGGTTGGAGCGTTACCCATAATTCGAGATTAAAGAAGAAAAATATATGTTAATGTTCAAACTATACCGAATCTTTGCGAATTTTTTGAAATTTTTTCACCACTAAACACTACAGCTAAAAAATAGTTTAAGTACATAATTTTACGTGAGGTTAGATGGGCAAGAAGTTTACGCTACGAGCGCTGTATTTTTTTTTTTTTTTGCTTTTTAGCACCAAGATGGACGATTTCTAACAATGGATTAACGTAAACTAAACCTTTGTGAATATTAAATTAAACGAATAAAAAAAATTCATGAAAAAAAGCTTATTTATCTTACAGTGTCACAGTGGGCCCCCACATTAAGGGGCCAGTCCACTTTGAAAATTTCAAAAAATCGATTTTTTTTTACTGTTTCCGAAAGTACATACATTCAGAAATATTGTGTCAAAATTTTATGAAAATCCGAGCTCTCTAAGTCAAACTTGGCCCGATCGCCATCGGATTCGCCGACAATCGCGATGACGAGCGTGTTCGCTCTGCAAACCGCCGCAGTTCTGAGTGCTCAAAAGAGACCAGAACCAAACGAAAGCAAGCAAGACTTGAAGAAATCGACGATGATGAGCAATCAGAAGGGATTTTGTACGGTGCAGGAATTGCCGATTGAGTTTAGGTAAGAGTTTTTCATAGTATAAACTTCAAACGCGTTTTTCTCGAAACAACGTTTTCAAAATCTAGCTCCATCGTATCTCTAAAACTAATAAACCGATTCTCTTGAAATTTGAACCACGTATTGTAAACATGATTCGCAACAAGATGACCCTCGATGGTTTTAAAATTTTTATTTTTATTATTTTTTTTTGCGAAAAACTGCGAAAAAAACGCGTTTTTTTTTACTTTTTTCGTTTTTCATCTGCCATTTTTTTATTTTTTGATAAAACTTTATATCCGAGGGTCATTTTGTAGCTGGTGTCATACTGAATCTAATGGACTTTGATTTTTTTGTTTCAGACAAGCCGTTGCCGAGTTGTGACGGAGCTACCTAGCCCACCTATTTTTGAGGCGTTACGTTAAACTATAGTTTTTGTACTTAAAAATGAATAAAAATGAATTAAAATTTTATTTTTAAATGTATTTCAAGACTTTATTTATCAAGCCCAACAACTTTTATATTCATATCTTTGATAAAATCCTCGAAAAAAAATCGCGAAAATAGCCTTTTTTTTCGTGGCTCCAAAGTGGACTGGCCCCTTAAAAGACACACGATATTTCGCGACCGATTGATACTCAGGAGGTCGTACAATCGCAACAAAATGATATTATTGACGTAAATCAATTGTGCATTGATATATGCATATATCTATATAAATATATATCTTTCAGTGAGTCTATTCGTACGTATATTTATTTACATTTTTCGTCTTCGTTCTACATAGATTATCGTACATAATAGAAATTATTCTTAATAAACTTTTCTTTTTCTCATAAACGAATAAAACAAACAAATAGTTTGAGATACGTTGTCTCGTCTCTTCATCATCATTTTCGTGCTCATACGTTTTGCCACAGCTCGTTTTATTACTTAACATTTTTCTTCAACGAGCAATCATATCGTCAATGGCAAGAAAAAATCCGTCATTCTATCAAATATCGGAGCACGTTTATTTATTTATTTATTTTTCGTTGTTGTTTCAATGGCAATACGCTCTCTCGCCGCATTTTTTTTTTTTTTTTCAATTCATCGCGATTAGTGAAAACGCAGCGAAACGTCTGTTGGAAAATGATGAAGAAAATGTGATAAATAATGGCACTTGGCGCACTGGCACACTTTTTCTTTTCGTTCTATTGCAGTTTACAGGAAGTTCGGATGACATTTGATATTTTTTCTACTCCTTCGTCGTTAATATAAATTTCTATATTAATATATATATATATATATATAAAATATATAATATATATATAATAATAATAATAATAATAATACCGCCTCGCTGTGTAACATTTAACGAAGAGAAGCAATTGGAATCGGATCTAATCGCGATGCTTCGTTCGCGAACGCTGATTCGTTCCATGACAATTCCGAAAATTAAAAAACAAACCATTTGTCATTTATTTTCTAGAGGCGTGCATATGTTTCTCCGCTTTTTCGCTGTCGTCGTACAAAAAAAAAAAAAAAAAAAAAAAGAAAACATAAAATTGAAACATTTCGTAAAATTGTCAGATCGACCGGCGCATTAATTAAACTCTATGTCCCGCACGAGAAATCGCCCTCGATCTAATACGTATATATTTTTGTTTTTTTTTTTTCTCTTCTTAAATTTGACGTGTGTGCACGTGTTTCGTATCGTTAAATTCCGCGTCATCGCGATTTCGAAACTCGCGTGATTAATTCAGTGACAGGTCGTAGCTTCGATTTTTTTCTTTTTTTTTTTGGAAAACACACTTCTCGAGCGGTGCGGCCGGTAAAAAATTGAAAAAAAAAAAAAAAAAACGAAAAAGTATTTTTCAAATTCTAAAAGTCGTTGTCCCAACCGGAAACGTCATCCAGAGGTGGAGGATCGGAGTCCGGGGGATATTCGTCGAAATTGGCCGTGTCCGTTGCACTCTGGACACGCGGCGTTATCGGCGGCTCCAACGTTCGTGCGCGCAGACCCTCCCAATTGAAACCGTCGAACCACCTGGAGAGAAGAGAATAAAAAAAAAAAAAGAGAGAGAGAGAACGGTCAATTGCGCGTTTCGTAACAGATGCGTTGAAGGGTCTGCATAAGAATGGAATTTTTTCGATACGATTTTTCTTTTCATTGAACAGTTTTATAGCCGAGAATCTTGTTGATTTGATTTGCAACGAAGATTTTGTAAAAATTCCAAAAAATTGTCGGAGTTCTGACGATTTTTGGAAAGGAATGGAACGCCCATTGGCACGATTTTACGTACAGGTGTGGAAACTTATTGGGTTGGAGTGACTCGGATAATGAGGCAGAAGTTGTAGTTCACGCTTCGGCCACCTGAAACGCTGCTATCTTGGGACGAGCCAATCAAACGCTAACGGTGCAGATTTTTCGGAATCAACGATATTTTTACGAGCGATACGAATGGAACGTGATCAAGGTTTTTTTTTTTGCTACTGATCCTACACTGACGGAAAAAGTCTTTTTACATTAACTATAGATCCGTCTGTTTGATTTTTTTTACACCCTTATTCGGCACACTTCAGTGGAGAGACGTACTCGACACACTGGTGTTTGCACCCCAGCGACAAAAACCGTTATGATAAATAAACTAATCTTTTAACTTGAATTTTTTTTGGGACTTCTCGAAAGCTCCTTTTTCAAAGTAGTTTAGGTTGTATAGTCGAAAATTTGATTTGAGTATGTTAAAAAAATTAAAATTGCAAAAAAAATGAAAAGGTGATTTTACAACAACAAAAAAATCATCTTTTTTATTTTTTTTTCGGTAGAAAAGGCTAAAAATTTAACTGAGTCTTGTTCTGATGTATTACTAGAAGAAAAAAAAAATAGTTCTTATGAAGCTGTTTCAGAAAAGGTATTTATTTTGAGAAATAAAGATAGGAGAAATAAAGGTAGGAATTTTGAGAAAAAAACGTTATGCTCCAGCATAACGCTATTAGTCTGAGGCTATAGCTCGAACTTCGACCAGATGTCGTGCTAGACCCGTTTCCCCTAAGTTTAGGTACTTAAAATCTATGAAATATGGTCGTGGGGTACGAACCACCCCAGTGTACCGAAAAAGCTTTTGAATTAACTAGATTTTCCGTGAAATCAATTGTTTCCTATTGCATTCCATTATCAAAATTATTTATATGAAATACATTTATTTATTCAAATCAGGTTCTATTTAATATCGTCTAATAACTATTTTATTTATTCCTAATAAATCTGTGATTTGGTTTCATCTGGTAGTATAAGACAAATGCGACAGACGGAAAAATGATACACGATTCAGTCTCTCACAAATCTCATGGTTTTGTTTTCATTAGAAGACTGTTGTAACATTCTGCAGTTGAGGAAAAAGTCTCTATACATAAATAGTCGCGCCTGTTAATAAAAGGCACGACGATACCTTTTTTTTTTTTTAATAACAGCCTTGTTAGTGAAAAAAGAAAAATAATTTTACTTTTTTTCACCGCACTTTTATGTCGTGGACCTATATTTTTTTCTTGTATTCATGCGATATATGGTGTTTTATCTTTATTTATTCAATTTAAATCTAATTTTTATTTATTCAATTTGAATGTATTTAATATTTAAAAAGAATAGCTTGAACAAAGAAAAAAATATATTTGAAACAAACTATTCTATTTAAATAAATCCTATTTAAATTGAATATTTTTTTTTTTTGGCAGTGCACGCGTACAAAAGAGAATAGATTCTTGTATGTATTCTATACACGTGGAAAAATGTCCAACTCGTTCCTATGATTTTATCTATATTTTCATAGTATAAATATCGGAGAAATTGCTATTTTTCATAAGAGCGCACGTTTAATTAGTTATTGTATAACTTTTCATGTGTTTGGTCAGTCGTCTATAAATTTTACACATGAATTCATCTTGGATTTTTGAATATGTCAATTTTTGAACAGTTTATTATGATTTTCAGTTGTAGCCCACATATCCTTAAGGCAGTAGTCTCGCCACAGTCACGTTGAAAAGTTTATTCTCCGCTCAATCGATGAAAGCTTCGAAATATTGCGAAATATCCTTATAATGTAGGTTGTACATTTTATCGGGATGTAAAAACTTATAAAGTAATGATGCAAACGCCTACTATAATGTTTACCTAACCTTCACTTTTGTATCAGACTATCCATTCCGGCTACTAATACGTAGATACTCTGCGTATACGGATATGCACACTAGGGTGGTCATTATTTGGGGTCAAAATTAATTTTACCCTTTCCGCCCTCTAAATCGGTTCGAAATACGTAAAAAGTGAAGCTGTAATTTTTTCAGATTAAAAAAAAAATGTTTAACCCTTGACCACGGGGGTTGAAGTTTTCCATTTAAAATACATGGGGTTTTCCTGCGTTTGCAGTCACTATTTTACTGTGGGCCTAAATATGTTTGTAAAATCTTGAAATTTTCAGAAATTAGTTTACAAGCATGTTGCTACATGGAAAAAATTTCCAAAACCCCTGCCCTCAAAATGTTGTATAACATCACCATAATAATTATAAATTTTTTTTTTATAATTTTTTTATTATTTTGCTTCCTCGTTTTTTTATAAATATATTTAAAATAGAATAATTTTCTAAACGAGTTACAAATTCTTAAGTATTGTCTCCTTTTTTGCGTCTGGATGATTTTTTCGATATTCTCTTACAATTTGTAAAATGAACTGTTTTTGTTGTTCGTTCCGTGTGAGTATTTCATTGTAATCGGTTAACACTGTTCACTGATTACAATGCTCACACGGATCGGTGAACACTTTTCACCGATCCGCTCAATCTGATCTAAGCTGTGTAAATAAAAATGCAATTGTAAATTCGAGTAAAAATAATGTGTCTCGTCATAATTACTGCAACGACATGTTTAATGTAACAAATTCTTAGATCATACAATTTGTAAAAACTCATGTAAGTATATCTAATTGTTTAATATTATTTATTAATCCATTTATTTCGTTAAATGATGATTTTATACTTCAAGACGCAACTTTGACGCGCTGGTACTTTGAAAATTTCATCGTTGTAAATCGCCCAATTTTTTGTAGAATACCTATGACTATAGGAAAGATATATGCCAAGTTTCAGATTTTTCAAAATACTATTTAGGTGGGGGCAAAAAAAAAAGTGTGGTAGGTCCGAGTTTCCATTGAAATTAAATGGGAAAATTCACGGCCTTGGCGGGAGTACTTTGAGTTGGCCTACAGGCTCCAGCTTTCGCGTACTTTTTTATTTATTTATTTGAAAACTTTTTCTGCCTTGTCCGCAGGAAAATTCAAATACACCCCAAATAAGGACCACCCTAATATATATATATATATATATATATATATATATATATTTGCACCGCTGTTTAGGGTTTTTTTTAGGGAGATACGAATTTTATCTAGGGATGGGACATATCGACTATCTGGCAACACTGGAAGGCCCATCGAATTCCGAGCGACAATAAACATCCACGCGACCGAGCGAGCCACCAAACACTCAACGAATGTAAGCTAACCATATCTTTTTTCTGTATTACACGTCGTAGCCCTAATCACCTTAACCCGGACAGTATCTTTTAATAAATAATATCGTGTCAATCGAACACAAGTCTGTCGAATTATTCCTCGAACACCTACCCGTTCGCGAAAATCTCCTAATCTCTCACTTATCTCACACACATCCCCTTTTTACCCTCATCCCGTGCTATTGAGCTAGGCGTAGGCAACAAAGAGGGAAACAGAAATATTACTCTCATCCCTTCCGGATGTGACAACAATTTTTTTGAGGGTTCTTCGGAAACCACGTCCCACCGGCTGAATTTCCCAAATTTTCGGATGAAATTTTTAAAAAATATTGTTAAAATGTTGCTCTTTTGTGTGCTTAACATTTTAAATAAAATAATTTATATATTATATGTAAAAAAAAAATAGAGAACATGTTTTTTTTTGCTTCGAAACCCAAGTAACCCCTTAAGTGAAAAGAGTGAATCGTTCATAGGAGATTTTCTTGTACAATTGGGCAAAAAGAAAGATTTTTCGACGGCTCTAATCGAGCATTCGTTTTCGATACTCACTTGTGCTTTTGTATTTCGCTAATGCCACCTTTCTGATAGCCGAGACGTTCGGCCGGATTGTCCCTGCAAATAAAAATCATTAAAGCGTTCGTTGCGTAAACTTGCTTGCGCACTGTTTGGGTTTCTCAGGGTTGGTGAAAAAAAAAAAATTGTTGAAACTTATTAGCGTTAATATCTCGCAATAGCATTGCATAAGTGTTCTAATTGTTTGAGTTCGTTTGAGTCCGTCTAGTAATACGACCTCTAATAATAACAATAATAATAATAACAGGATCACCGCTATCGGACGATCCACCCCCGCAAACGTTTCAGTCTCTTCTCGTACCTGCAGAGTTTCTTGATAAGCGCAGTCGCGTTCCTCGTGATCGAGCGTGGAAATTCAATGGCGTCGATACCCTTAAGAATAATGTTGTAAGTTTTCATGGGATCCGAGCCGGTAAAAGGTGGCGTGCCGGTCAACAGTTCGAACATGAGGACTCCCAGTGACCAATAATCGGCGCTTATGTCGTGGCCCCGATTCAATATCACTTCCGGTGCTACGTATTCCGGTGTGCCGCAAAATGTCCATGTTTTTCTTCCATGATCGAGACGCTTTGCGAAACCAAAGTCAACGAGTTTCACGTATCTGGCGAATTCAATACGGGCAAATTAAACGACACATATTAACGTTTATCGGAAGTGCAACTTCATAAGTTTCCAAAAACTTGGCTACATCGTGTTCAAGTGAAAAAAAAACAAAAATAAAAATAAGTAAATAAGCAAACAAATTAAGTAAGTCAAAAAATAAGTAAAAACACCCGAGTTTGTTATGGCGAAAATTACAAATTTCCATTGCCATTGATTTTTCAGATTAAATTAGTTTTGGAGAAAATTAAAAGCAATTTTAAATTGAATTAATTACTGAATTTTGTACGTGAAAAGGAATAAGCTGGAAGCAAATATCGAGAAAAAAAAAAAACAAGGTAATGATTTTCGGAAAGGGATCGTGCGATTTGACGCCATTGGACATTCTTTTTTTGGAGTTTTCTGAAAGAAAAAGTGTATGCCAATGATCTACAGACGATACCGGAGCTCAAAGAAGCAATTGGATGCACCATTAATGAAATTAGTTCGCAATTGTGCCAAAATGTTATTAAAAATTTCGTCAATAGAGTGAACGTTTGCAAAACAGGGACGAGGCCGCCATTTATCGGATATTGCCTTCCACACATAACCTCCATGTTTGTACCTTGTATTAAAATAAAAATATTCGTACTTTTCAAATAAATAATACGTTTTATTGATAAATAAAAATGTCCGGTAATTTTGAGACACATTTTATTCGAATATAAGTTAGAAATGAAAAAATTTTGTATGGGGAAACGTTTATGTAGGTTTTTTCTGTGTAAACACCCTGAAGGGGTATACCTGAAATAATAAATACTACTACTAATTGACTTGAAATTAATTATTCATAAAAATCAATTAAATAAAAATTAATTTTCACGTGAATTAACCCTCCGCGCTCACCCGGGGTCAAAATGATCCCAAGCCTAACTTTAAGCAAAAATTACTATAATTTGTTGGCGGCGACTTTTTATAATAAATCGCTCATTTTTTATGATTGTCGTTCTTTATTTCATTCCGAAATGGCTATTCAGATATAAGAATAAATACCTTTTTTGAAACGTCCACTATGGAGCTATTTTTTTTCTTAAACTATCATATCTCAAAAGTATCACCCCAAAATTTTATGAAAAAGAATGGAAAATTGCAAGACTTATGATTTTTTTTTTTTAGTAAAAAAGGGCTTTTTCACGCATTGAACCCTTGCTGATTTTTTTCCGCCATTTAAAAATTCGACAAAAATATAATACCGAGAATACCATTTTCTAGAATGTTGAAACTAATATCCTGAATTTTTATGAGTCATTTGGAACGACACGGTCAACGCGGCAATCGTTTAAAAACATAGTTGGGGTCATTGCGACCCCCCCGTGACCAGCGTGTTAAGGCCAAAACGTGTGACCGCGAAGGGTTAATGAAACATTAACAAAAATTAATTTTTAATTGAATGAATTGATTGAATTCAATTGAATTATCAGCAAAATTGATTAATTAAATCAACATTCATTTACAATTAAATTGAATTAAATTGTATTAATTTTCCATTAAATTAATTCAAATTCTATTAATTTTCAATTAAATTAATTCAAATTCCATTAATTTTCAATTAAATTGATTTAAATTTCATTAATTTTCAATTAAATTAATTCAAATTCCATTAATTTTCAATTAAATTGATTTAATTTAAATTTAAATTCTATTAATTTTCAATTAAATTAATTCAAATTCCATTCATTTTCAATTAAATTGATTTAAATTTCATTAATTTTCAATTAAATTAATTCAAATTCCATTAATTTTCAATTAAATTGATTTAAATTTCATTAATTTTCAATTAAATTCATTTAAATTCAATTAATTTTCAATTAAATGCATTTAAATTCCATTAATTTTCAATTAAATTAATTCAAATTCCATTAATATTCAATGAAATTAATTTAAATTCCATTAATTTTTTTTCACACACGTTGAAGAAAAAAAAAATCATTAATTGTGTATTTTCTCACCCGTGACCGTCAAGCAAAAGATTTTCCGGCTTGAGATCCCTGTAGATGATGTTTCTCGAATGCAAATAGTCGAAAGCTTCGACGACGCAGGCGGTATAAAATCTGGTCGTCCCATCGTCGAAGTGTCCCTTGTCTCGCAACACCGTCCACAATTCACCACCGAGGCAAGCTTCCATCAGCATGTAAAGATACTTGCGATCCTTGAACGTCTTGAACAATTTAACTACGAAGTCACAATCCGCCTCGCCCATTATTCTCTTTTCCGACATAATGTGCTGCTGCTGTCGTGTCTCGACTATCTGAGCCTTTTTCATCTGCTTAAGGGCGAACGAGCGAGTACCGTCACCGTTTATCTGCACGAGCTCAACCCTGCCGAAGCCACCGACTCCGAGGGTCGCCAATGGTCGAAGATCCTGCAGTCTCAGCTCCCGGAACTCTTCGTTGAGCCTGTCACGATTCGAATAATTATTTATTGTACGTTTTTAATCCCAAATTTCCCGTGAATATCTAATATTCACACATTTTCATATGGAAACGTCACATTCTTTATTTATTCAATATTTGTAAAGTAATTTGTTTGGGGAGAAAAAATAGCGATGAAGAATTCGATGTCTTTTATTTTGAAAGTTGTAGCACGGGAAATGAAGAAGCCTAAACTTAATGTTCAGTATTTTGACGAATTACGTCATGACAATTTAATAAAAATGATGACAATTTGATTTAATGAAAATTAATAAAAATTAAATTAATAATGAATTTAATTAATTTAATTAGATTTCAATTTAATATTTTAATTGAATAGTTTTTTAATTGATTCATTAAATTAATTACTTTTTTATTTAATTATTAATTTAATAATTAAAAAAAAATAATAAAAATTATGACAATTTAATAAAAAATATTATTACAATTATCCATTTGTGATAAATATGATTTTAGGAAATGTCTTTTGATTATTGGTAGATTGATTTTTTGGAGGAACGACTTTTAGGCGTATTGCAATTTTGCTAAATCGTTTTTTTCTCGAGATTTTTTTCTCTTTCTCTCTATCAAGAGACGTGGCAGCGTCTTCACAATCAGTAAAAAAAAAAAAAAAATTCGATGCCACTTTTTACTGGTCGTTTTTACTGGTCGAAAAAGTGTCTTTTTGCGTTTTCACCTCTTTATGAATTTTTTTTAACATGTCGCCATTTTATTTCTTATAAATAAATTTTTCGTGCATCATCTACAAAGTTCAAAGCATGTTCCGTAATTTTTTGAACCACTTCGGACGGGTGGTTAGGTCACGAGATTTTTTTGAAAACTGACTGGGTAGAATCGACCCAAGTGTGACCAGCGCGATTGAATTTCGAAGTGTGACCACGAAGGCTTGATTCTCTTGCATTGAACACAGATAACGAAAAATGTACACGGAGAGAATTAAATGTTAAAAATTACCGTGCAGTAACGGTAAGCAGATGACAACCCTGAAACTTCGCTTATTATTACTGAGTAAACACACAGATTTTCACGAAAATAAAATAAAATTTCTTCTTCAGATAGAACATTTTACCAGATTTTCTAGTAAACTTTCATGCGTAACAAAATACGCAAAACTTAAATTTAAAAAATATATAATATCAGCGAAATTTTACTGTGCATTTTATTATTTTATGCCTTTCAAAAATGTCTATAAAAAAGTATCGTCTTTATAACAGTTATTTTAAGATTTATTATAAAATTTAATGAGTGTTATAGGAAAATGTATTGTGCTCTCGGTAAAAATTACCGTGCGCGCTTACTCTTCTTGTATAGTAAAATTTTCGCTACGTATTTGAAATTTTCTGTAACGTGAGTTAAAAAAAAACTTGTCGCATACGAATTATTATGCTTTTATCACTTGTCACCACATTGAAATATATCGCGGTAATTTTTACCGTGAAATTCACGACAAAAATTACTTTTCAATTCTCTCCGTGTATATTTTCAAGTACTGTAGAGTCAGAAATATGAACTTTCCAAATTCATCAACGAGTCTGAAAGTGATCAAGTTAATCGCAACGTGTAATTAACCTGTTGGCCAATGCTAATTATCGCGTATAAACTTCACCGAGCTGCGAATACGTTGTCCCGGATTATTATTCACACGAAAGGATTCCATTCGGGCGCTCTTCAATCGCGATGCAGCGATTTGAAGTGGAAAAAAAAAAAAAAATATCGATTCACCGGACGCGCGTCAGCGAAAGTAGAAAGTCCGCGAGTGAAATGAAACGATGGTAGGATAATTGCTGGATATACGCGTACACAGCGGAAAGTTGGAAATTCGCGCTGAACTATTGGGCTGCGCGTCTGTTCGATTTTTTTTTTCCACTTCCGGCACAAGCTCCGGAAGAAAAATCGTGCGTCATTTTTTCAATCTTTTCGTGGCTGTTTCCACTACAAAAAGGAACAATTCCTCTTTTTTTGAAGGGCGGGGAGGGGGGGGGGGGGGGGGGGAGGGAGGGGTACCCGTTGAACTTACGTTTAGTGTCTTCATCGACTGATCCTTGGATGAAGCGTGAAACACAAGGATACGAACACACGTATGAATTATTCTAAATATTTCCCATGATTTTTACTCCCGCGTGTTAATTTTTCTTAAGGCCGGATCCTGAATTAGAAGGTCCAAAAAATCGATTTTTTTTTTATTGTTTAAATCTATTCCTGATGTATCTAAGAATGTCTAGACAAAGTTTTATAGCCCAATTCGAAATATTTCCAAAGATACAGCACTGAACGTAGTGGAGTGTCGAGCAGGTATACGGGCGCTCGGGCAGTTAGGGCGCCCGTTTTCTCGAGTTTTCGTTTTTACGATTTTTCTAATTTGGCGTATCTGATTGCAAAAAAACTAGAAGTCCAATCAAAACAAACCAAAGCTTGTTCGCTTCAGTATCGTTTTCTTTTCTATTTGAACTAAAAACATTGTCGAAAAAAAAATTCTTAACAATTTTTTTAGCAAGTTGAAATAATTTTTTTTTCACAAAAAGCACATTTTCTACTTCAAACCCAAAAAAACATTCAAATTTCAAATTTTTTTTCGTTTTTTTTTAGTTCATATAGAAGAAAAATATGTCACAATTAAAATGGTTTTTGGTTTTTTTGTTTCAGATGAAAATTACGAGCTCCATTTGTCACGCCGCATGGAAACAGCAGTGGCACGAATGTGCATAAAAATCGGTTGCCTGTTGATATTTTTCTTTAAAAAAAATTGTTTTCTTACGTTCAGACATGTAATAAAATAATCTGAAAATTTCGCTAAACTTGCTTTTTTTTTTACCCGAAAAAAATTCCTCAAAATATCGATTTTTCGAACCGGCTAATTCAGGATCCCGCCTTAAGGAGTTACACCACCGTGGTCTAATCGCTCGGAAAAATACGTATAAAAATTAAAAAAAAACCTTGTTAAAATGATTATTAAGGAGTTTTGGGACAAGTGACGAAATGTTATCATTCGATTCAAATTTATACAGTAGATTCTTTGTCATTGACTCAATGCACCCTGCTAATTTTTAATCGATCGTCTACACCAGCGGTCGGCAACAGGCGGACCGCGGAGGGTGGAAAACTGGACCGTCAAGAAATCTTTAATAAATTTAATCAATTCATTCTGTGTGCGATTCTAAAGGCGTCAAGTTGAATTTGAACCGAGCTAAAGTTGAAAAACTAACAGTTCGAAAAAAATAATCGACTCGCAAGACGTTGCATTTCCTTGCAAATGTACAAATTTGCACTTACTGAAGAATTTTGGGGTAAACATGTTTCAGAAAAGTATGCAAATTGCAAAAAAAACTGGGTCTTAATCTGGCAACTATGTTTGACTCGACACACGTGCAGCATCTTGCTCAAAAATGAATTTTTTGAAAAATAAATATCGTTCAAGGTTATCGGATGCCCATCTTGAAGACATTCTTCGCATATTTTGATCCTCGCGAGAACGAAACTATAAAAAAAAACTGGCTCAAAATCGTAAGTGTAATTTCTCGAATTAAGAACGTACGTAAAGTATATTATTTTTGAGAGAAAAATAAAAATAAAAAGCAATAATATGTGTTTTTATAAGCCACATTATTTTTGAGAAAAAATAATAACCTGCTTGTTGTAATATTTGCAGTTTTTTTTTCTCTGAACCTCAATGAATAATTTCAAAAGTATCCGGAGCCCGCTGTAAAATACTTGCCGAGCCCTGGTCTACATCGTTCCCATAAAATCTACAATCGAAAAAATACTTTATTCCACTCGGTACGATAATGGCCGTTTTATGTACGCTTCACGCGTTCATAAAATCCCATTTTCACACCTCGTAAAATAAAATTTCGTACAACACTCAACGAAAAAACTTTTTCTACTCTCGTGCAAACTCGCACTCGTTAGAAAAAGTTTTTTTCGTCCTTGTGTCATAAAGTACCATTTTAACTCAGGGAGATGCCTACGGATATCACTGAACGGCAGTTTAACGCACGTAATAGTGTGAAAAAAATGTTAAAAATGTGATTAAAGACTATCAAACAACAAAGTACATTGTGACAATTGTGTTAACCAAAAATTAAATGATTCGTCTACGCCGTTTATTAATTATTGACGGTTTTATAAATGAAAACGATTAGTTTTGCCCCCACCGACGAAACGTAGAGGTGGGAGTGTGGCAACGTCGAATGGGTGCTAAATGGCGCGCGTATTTGAATACCACTAATCGCCGTGGCGCGATCATACGTTAAACAAACAAATTTTTAAAGAGAAGTGATGTATTTTATTTATTATGATACTGAAAAATTCCAAGATATTGATATTTGATGAGCATCCGCAGCTAGCAGAGTTCAGAAGACTGAAGAAAACTTCAAAATTTGGAATTCCATTGAATTCGAAAAAAGAATTGGATGTGTCATTCGTAACCTTCTTTTTTCTAGATATTCCATTTACAAGTTTTTTTTAACCGTTTCTTGTCCACTGCCTCGGTTACAAATTTGCCTTTTCACTTTTTTGCGCTCACTTGGCATTTTTTTTTTTCAAAATTGATGCGGTTCAATTCAGAAATATTTTCTAGAAGAAACTAAAGACAAGTTCTTCCGAAACCCTTTAAATATATAGATTAATTTTTATTTTTCACAAACACATTATAGTTTTATAAAAAGAATTACAAAAAAAAAACAAATAAAAAAAATTTATGGCGGAGATATAAATCGTCTAGTAGGATCCTTTTTTCAAACTGGAGAACAAAATATCTCGAGATCTACTCAACCGATTCCGATGAAATTTATACCACATATTCATTATAATATTCTCTAAGATGTGACATGACATTTTTTTGATTGGATGGCGCGTTAATTTTTTTTATTATTTTTTAAATCTACCAATCTCGGTAAAATTCGACCTTTTTTTTTTACTTCAAACAGCTGTCATTTCTAAAAAAGCAATTTTAAAATTTTTTCCTTACTTTGTACTTCAGTTATCACTTTTCTGTACGAGAATTATTTTGTATTTTTCATTTTTCAGACGATGCCTGACGGAGAAAAAAATTCCACCATCGGCAAGGATTTTCAAAAGAGGCTCCTACTCGACGACTCAAAACTCCGTCGTTTTTTTATTTATTTTTATTCATTCATAAAACTATGTTTTTGTGAAAAATTATTTTATATATTTAATTGTCGCGTCAATATTTTTTTGCATTTTGATACCGATTTTTCCGAGTGTCAGGGTGGTGTAACGCTTTAAGGAATTTCTTCGTCGTGCTCACCTTCTGCGTTCGACAAGTTCGTCCTTGTATCTCGTGCGGATCTCATCGAGGGAAGAGATCAATTGATTGAAGGTCTCGCGATCGATAACGAGGCAGCTCACTCCTTCGGAATCGTCCGCGATGATATTTGCCGTTCGCAAATCGTCTCTGTCAATTCAGGAAAAAAAAAAAACAAAAATAAATCCACATATATGTAATAGATGTGAAAAAAATTCTTTTGAATTTTTCGATCGATCGGACAGGTCTTCTTCAGTCAATGTGAAGTCAATTTGTTCCCTCAAACATGTACTAACCCTTGCAGTGCTTTTTCACCGAAGAAGTCACCCTTTCCGAGTGTCCTTATGTACTTTTCCTCGGTCGTGTCGGGCTGTTTTATCGTGACGCGCACCTGGCCCCGGCTTATTATGAAGAAGGTGTCACCCCGGGCACCCTGCCTGATTATGTAATCACCGTTGTTGTAAAACGTCTGTGAAGAAAAAAATACACACACGTATACGCCTGATTAAAATGATTTCTCTCTGTGGTTATGGCTTTTAGAGCTTTATTCATTTCTAAGGCAACTAGAATATTCGAAAGTTCATGGAAATAATTTTACCTCCTCGAGAACGTCGGAGATCTTGATGAGCGTCTCTTCCGGAAGGTTCTTGAATATAGGAACGCTAAAAAAACGAAAAATTATTCCTATAAAAGTAAACACCGTGACTGTCAAATAATAATAATGATATATAAAAATACCCGAGTAAAAATTATTTGAATATTATTATTCAAAAATTATTTATATATTATTATACAAAAATTATTGGTATAAGTAGTATTATTTATTGCTTGTATACCCTTTTAAGGGTGTTTACAAAATTATTGGTATAATATTATGATTCAAAAATTATTTAAATAATATTATTATTAAAAAATTATTTGTATAATATTATAATTAAAAAATTATATCAATAATATTATAGTTAATCAATGATATTTTTTTTGTTATTATTGTATTTGCATAAATTATTTGAATAATATTATTATTCAAAAATTATTGGTATAATATTATGATTCAAAAATTATTTAAATAATATTATTATTAAAAAATTATTTGTATAATATTATAATTAAAAAATTATATCAATAATATTATAGTTAATCAATGATATTTTTTTGTTATTATTGTAAATATTTGGAAAAATTATTTGAATAATATTATTATTCAAAAATTATTGGTATAATATTATGATTCAAAAATTATTTGTATAATATTATAATTAAAAAATTATATCAATAATGTTATAGTTAATCAATGATATTTTTTTGTTATTATTGTAAATTTTTGGAAAAATTATTTGAATAATATTATTATTCAAAAATTATTGGTATAATATTATGATTCAAAAATTATCTGTATAATATTATAATTAAAAAATTATATCAATAATATTATAGTTAATCAATGATATTTTTTTGTTATTATTGTAAATATTTGCAAAAATTATTTGTCTAATATTATTATTCAAAAATTATTTCTATAATATAATTATTAAAAATGTATAGAACTAATATTGTAATTAAGCAATAATATTTTTTTGTTATTATTGTAAATATTTGAAAAAAATTATTTGGGTAATATTATTATTAAAAAATTCCTTGAATAATATTATTATTATTAATTGATTTGCATAATATTATTATTCAAAAATTCCTTGAATAATATTATCATTATTAAATGATTTGTATAATATTATTCAAAAATCATTTGGGTAATATTAATATTCAAAAATTCCTTGAATAATATTATTATTAAAAAATGATTTATATAATATTATTCACAAATCATGTGGGTAATATTATTATTCAAAAATAATTTTAATAATATAATATTACTACTCAAAAATAATTTAAATAATATTATTATTCAAAAATTATTTTAATAATATTATTACTCAAGATTATTATACCAATATTATAATTAATTAATAATATTATGTTTTTTGTCATTATTGTTATTATTGGTATACTATTATCATTATCACAATTATCGTAATGTAAATTTCAAAGTACCTCTTGAGGAAGTCCGTGTATTCGGCTTGTCGGGACAGGCCAGTCCTCATCATAATCGTCTGGAAGCATTGTCGATCGATGGCCCACAATTGGCAGTCAGTGGCCGCCGTTATGGTCGCGGTTCTCTTGCAATTGTAAAGGATCGCAAGCTCGCCGAGGACTTTACCGGGTGCCAAGGTACTCAAGTATTTGCCATCCCGCGATACCTCCACTTTGCCCTCTGTAGACAGTAGTATTCTAGTTTATAATTCGGAAAGAACCGATATTTTTTTGTTTTGGCATTTTCTTAAAGTATAGTGTCTTTAAGACTATGTCTTCAAGAGGAACTTTCAAAATTCCCAATATTTCTTAAAATTCCAAATATTCCCACCATGATGGTTCGATATCGAATATATTAGGTGTGTGAATGAATTTTTACCGATTTTTCTAGCAGGCTGGGAATCCTCTTTCAAGTTGAAATATTTCAACGGTTTTTTAGGATTTTAAAGTATTGACACAGCCCTCTTCAAGACGCTGTATGAATTTATTGGGCGAGCATCATAGTCTTAAAATAAAGTAGCAAGAACAATGGCAACCGATAAGCTGCACATTCGCCACTGCATCCTTTACGAATTCCAACAAGGAAAAAGTGCCACCAAAGCGTGGGAGCCAATTTGTTCTGTGTTCGGGAAGAGTATTGTGTCATACGAAACATGCAATTATTGGTTTAAACGTTTTAGAAACAATGATTTCGAACTCAGTGACCGTGCGCGTACTGGACAGCCTGAAAAATTTTCGGACGACGATTTGGAAACTCTACCGGTCCAAAATTCTTCACAGACACAAGAAGAACTTGCAGCCCAACTAGGAGTTGATCGATCAACCGTTGCCAAGAGGTTAAACGCGATGGGAAAAATTCAGAAGCTCGGAAATGATGAAATTGCCTTCAGAATGGACATTGGAGATATTTGTTTCTTTCATCTGCCCGAGCAGAAATCTAATCAGGCTGCCTGAGGATCCATCAGGGCCGGATCAGGGATCAATAAGGCGCCCTGATCAGGTACGCCTGATTTGAGCCAGACAGAGGCCTGAGCAGGGATCAATAAGGCGCCCTGATCAGGCACGCCTGATTTGGGCCAGACAGGGGCCTGAGCAGGGATCAATAAGGCGCCCTGATCAGGCACGCCTGATTTGGGCCGGATAGAAGCCTTATCAGGTATCAATAAGGCGCCCTGATCAGGCACGCATGATTTGCGCCGGACAGGGGCCTGAGCAGGGATAAATAAGGCGCCCTGATCAGGCACGCCTGATTTGGGCCAGACAGGGGCCTGAGCAGGGATCAATAAGGCGCCCTGATCAGGCACGCCTGATTTGCGCCGGATAGAAGCCTTATCAGGTATCAATAAGGCGCCCTGATCAGGCAAGCATGATTTGCGCCGGACAGATTGGGCCGGAAAGATTGGGACGGTCATCGCCAAAACCGGAACAAAAACTAAACGATCAAGTCAAGTAAAATAAAAACTTAAACTTAAAAAAAAATGTTTTCATATGTTTCATATTTTTAATAACGTTAGTAAACTTGATAACGTGTAACTGCGATAATAATTTAATAAATGTTGATCTATTTTTAAACAAAAAATTAATCAAATGATTGAGCCAGATGACACGCATGTCTCAGGCTGGATGAGGCACCTGATCCGGGCCAGATAAGTTGCTTGATCCGAGCCAGATATAGTGCCTAATCCGAGCCTGGTAAGGTGCCTGATCCGGGCCTGATAAAGCGCCTGATCAGAGCCTGATAAGGTGCCTGATCCGGGCCTGAATTTGCATAAGCGTTACATCCCTGATCAGGGCCGGACTAAATTTGCCTGATCCGGCCCGGATTTGCTATTGTGGCAGCCTGATCCGGTCCGGATTTCACCCTGAACAAATTTCTGCTCGGGTGGTCATCATCTAATTTTCCGTACTCAGTCACTAGAAGACGAAAGCGTTACAGTACTGGATAGTCACTAGTTAAAACGGCAAGCTAATGGCAAATTTTAAGTATAATTTCACTAGTTCGTGGCAAGACGGTGATGAGTTGGATTTTCCACTCGAGGCATGACGTGCTAGTGTGACGAATATTCTTGTGCAGTTTTGTGAAATTTACGGCTTGGAGCCGTCAGAAAAAAAAAAGAAATAATAAAAAATGCTCGTTGCCGATCATTGCGATCGTACGCTCTTTCCGTAGTAAAAATCGCCCACTTTACGCACACATAGCTATCGTTTATTATTGCGCAAAGGATACAACACTCGCTTTGCTCTTTTTGTTTCAGTCGGCCGGAGGATTTATGAAACTTGAAATAGACAGGGGGAGAACACGTCCACGGTCATTTGTTGTCCGGTTCGTTGCTTTCACTTCCCTTGTCCAGCATTCACGTGTGTTTGCGTGTACACACAGTACAATAATCGTATTTATCGTGGCAACTGTTTTATTGTTTGGCTCCAACGAGGGAAACAGCAACGATTCACTTATCTGCGAATACTTCGGACTGGATTCAAGAACAACGCGTTTACCGCTAATTTTCATTGTAGGGGTATTATTAAATTAATTTAACGCGCAAATATATTCATTAATTTCTCTCGTTCTCGTACAGCCGGATCTTCGTTGCGTCACTGCTCTCGAGAGATTTAATAATAATAATGATAATGATGAAGAAAGATGCATTAATGAGAAGACGGATAATTTGGCGCGCTTTTTTAATGTACCGATAATAATAATTGTTTGGGGTATTGAAGAAAAAAAAATGAACATTCGTGCAAAAAAAGGTAATTGTTCGGGATAGGGATTGGATTTTTACATTCATAATTCAATGTGCAGGGAGGTGCGGTTTATTGTGGAGCAATAATAGAATTAATTGGAGACTCTTATTTTGGCAACGTAATGCATTTTTTTTAAATCGATAACTTAATTATCAAGGCACGCTGAGGCAGGCAACCACTTTAGGAGACCGAAAATTAAAGGATTTTTTTTTTTAATTGTGAAAAAAGACAGAAGATTCCGCAACTCTGACAATAATTTCTTCATATTTTCATACATCTCTGGTAATTTTTTCAAGTTATTTCATGCATTGATTAAGGTGTAATCCGCTGTGTCCCTTGGCATGTCCTCATCGTCGTTGTCGATTTTCGGGAATTGTGCAGCTCGCAATTCGCATCTGAAATAGTCCAATAAATTTTTATACATTCTTGAGATGTTTTTTAAGAACATGAACCTAAATTTAAAAAAAAATCGAGAATTGAATGTTGGAACGTGTTTGAAAAAAAATGATCGATTTTTAACATTTTTTACCCCGGCATTTTGCAATAATACATATGTTTTAAACAATCTAATCTTTCCAACTTTAGGTTCATGTTTTAATAAACTATATTATGTAAACGTGTTCGAGATTTGAAGATGATCCATCGATTAGTTTTTGAGTTATGATTCCCGCAAATTGAAAAAAATGTCGTTTCGAGAAAAAAACACGTTTAAAGTTTCACAAACGAAAAACTCAAAGTCAAATGTGTTTAATCAAATGATAAAGTGTCTTACCGATTAATCAGCGATTCCAGCGCCATACAGCAGTCCTTCCTCTTCCTTATGCAACTCATTTGAAGCTTGCATTTCCTCTTTACGAGCTTTTCGAGCTTCTTTTGTCTCCAATAAACTTTTTCTATTTTGCCGAGCCACGCGCATCTGATCCATTTGCTCGGCATATCCGTAGCTCTGCCTGCCAACTACGATTTGTAGTTCATTCATAACCATGAGTAGGGCTGAATTTCCTTCATTGAATAAAATAGCAGCAAGAAACGCCGCTACCTCGATTATTTTGTATCCAGAATGGAGATGTTTTGGAGCTAATCGCCACACGGTCGAGTTTGGGTTTGCTTGGGTTATGAAAACCCAAACAAACCAAAACAAACTACCTAACTGAGTCTTGGGAGCTTGGGAGTCGAGCGGAGAGTCTTTATCATTCATGTACATACCGTTAGAAGGAATCCGAATATCGTTTTGAAATGTTCAGGGTGTATTCTTAAGATATTTTGCTAACGATTTATGAAATTTAAAAAAAAATTGATGTTTTGAAGCATCTAAAGTGGTTGCCTGCAGGGGGGTCTGCACGAGCTTGAGATTTCGAAGATACGATTTTTTTATTGGATTGTTTCATACCCTAGGGTCTTAACTTTAATTTGCAACAAAAATTTTATAAGAATTCCAAAAATTCACCGAGGTACGAGGATTTTTGTGAAGGATCACTTTTTTCTTTTGTCTTTTTGTCGAAACTATGTTTTATAAAACGGTGTGAGTCGTATCTCAAAATCTAGGAGACCGATTCACTTTAAATTCGGAGTTTATAACATTTTTATTATAACATTTTAATATTTTATGACATTTTATAATGTTTTATATTGGGTGTACAAATTAATTCGGTCCGTTTTCAAGAGATGGCTCTGGCTGTTATGAATGTTTCATAGTGACAGTTGATTTCGGTGGTTTCAGAGAGGTTAGACATCTGTCAATAACATTCAGTTTATATCGCTTTGAGTTCCATTAAAAACCTTGTTTCTTACTGTGTTAAATATGTCAAATTTTGTGTTAACTAAGCAGCATTTGCGGGAAGTTTTACTTTTTTGCTTTAATTGGAAGAAAAGTGCAGCTGAAGCGCATCGAATGCTTGTTGAAGTTTATGGTGATGATGCTCCAACTGATAAATCATGTAGGGAATGGTTTCGACGCTTTAAGAACGGTGATTTCAGCGTTGAAGACAAGCCTCGCCCTGGACAGTCAAATGAGCCAATGAGCTGCTAAAACCTGGCGATTCCATTACGGGCGATCGGTATAGACTACAATTGATTCGTTTGAGCCGTGCATCACGAGAAAAGCGGCCGGAATACGAGCAAAGACATGACAAAGTTATTCTTCTGCTTGACAACGCTCTGCCTCATGTCGCAAAAGTCGTAAAAAAATATTTGGAAACGCTCAAATGGGATATTTTATCGCACCCGCCGTATTCTCCGGACATTGCTCCTTCTGATTACTGGTTGTTCCGACGGATGCAGCAGGATTTAGCAGGTCACCGGTTCACTTCTCTCGCAGAAATCGAAAATTGGCTGAAAACTTGGATCGCCTCGAAAGACGAGACTTTTTGTTCGAGATGGAATTCGAAAATTGCCTGAGAGGTGGGAAAAAGTAGTAGCCAGCGATGGACAATACTTTGATTAATCTATTAATACCTTTTATTTTGAAATAAATGGATTTTTTACCACAACAAAAGGGACCGAATTAATTTGTACTCCCAATAATATTTTAACATTTTATGACATTTTAACGTTTGTAACATTTGCTATCGTATGACCGGAGGATTTTTTGATACGTTCATCCATTTGTAAATAACAAATGAAAGTAGTTTCTTTTGATCGAAAATCGAACTTTTTTTCTCTACAGCTTGCCATTCTCGTAATTTTCAAAATTTCAAAAAAGTATCCGGTCATACGAAAGTTTAATTTTGATACTGGAAGTTAATTTTCTTATTTTTCATTTCAGATGATCCTAGTTACCAAAAGCACCTACACCGATTGGCCATGCAGCAATGGCGACATTTTGTTTAAACAATAATAACTTCATCGTTTATCGATATTTTTCAATGAAAAAAAAACTCAAACTTGACAAGACTGCGTAATAATTGTGTGCAAAATCCCGACCTCGTCATCCCAATACTCTAAACATGAAATATTGAATATCACGGTGTTGAAATTTGCATCGTTGGAATGCAACGAAAATTCTTCTTAACTTTTTTCATTTATTGATTTTTATTATTATTCAAAATAATGTTTTTTGGCGCTCTTGCGATTATGAATTTACAATAAGGATTCACAAAAATATTTCAGTGACTATCGTAGACTGAATGTACCACAAAAAAATTGGGAATACAGAAAAAAGTACATTATGACACGAGGATGAAAAAAACTCTTTCTAACGAGTGTGAGTTTGCAGCACGAGCCGAAGGGGAGTGTTAACGAGTATTGCAATCACACGAGGTTAGGAAAAGTTTTTTTCGTCGAGTATTATACGAAATTTTATTGTACGCGGTGCGAAAAAGGGGTTTTTACGTACGCCTCGCGTGCGAAAAAGGAGTTTTTACGTACGCCTTGCGTGCGAAAAAGGGGTTTTTACGTACGCCTCGCGTGCGAAAAAGGGCTTTTTACGTACGCCTCGCGTGCGAAAAGGGGCTTTTTACGTACGCCTCGCGTGCGTAAAACGTCCATTATCGTACCGAGTGGAATAAAAAATATTTTTGCTGCATTCCAACGATGCAGACTTCAACACCATTGAAAATCGACCAGTTTTTCGGTCTCCAAGCTTATGCAGACCCGTTTTAGAGTGTTGAATTGCCAAGTCTCGTCTCCAAGTGTATGGATACGTTTGGAAGAAAAAGTCAAATTTCGGTATCGATGAAAAATCTTTTCCAGCATTTGTTGAGAGACAAAAGATCGTTCAAATGCAAAAAAAAAACTCTGAAACGGGTTATTTTTTGTTGTTGTACGATTGTAAAACAAAGATCCGAAGGGAAGCTCGGTGAAAGGACTTAGTGGGGCAGAAGAGTTTTATATATTACTTTTTGCCCCCGCAATAACGTCCCACGTATTGCGAGGAGAAGAAGAAGAATGATTGTCATTAGAGTAGCACTCGCTTGTGACTAACAAGGCCCCATGAATTAATGCGTCTGATTTAAGATTATTCTCTCGCCCGGATGCTGGCCTATTTGTCTCTCCGCCCTCGTTGTCAGTTGTCGCACGTTATCATCGGGTTTCATAACTTTTTCGACCCCATAAAATATGTATTTTCTCGTATATCATACGAATTATTCCTACGTAGACACGACGTACATCTTTTATCGTTCTTCGTGTGTCTTTTGCAATCGCCAGAGCTAAATAAAGCATTGAATCACTTGTCCGAATATTCAGAGATTCCCATTCTCATTTTTCTGTAATACAGGGTTCAACCATTTGTCCTTACCGAGATTGCGAATGGACGAAAGGAGGGCGTTTTCTTTTATTTCGACAAAAAATACAATTCAGGAAAGAGATTATACGATCTCATGGAGTTGGGGAATCTTTTATATCTGTGCACTTTTTTGAGTTCCTTTTCTTTGCTTTTACTTTATTTTGAAAAGTTCGAATAAAGTAAATATAAATTATACAGTGAACGAGAAAATTGAGAAAAGAAGTAAAAAGAATAAAACAAGGGAAGAAAACTAATCTAGAAAGAAATTATATTTAGCAAATATGAATATGAATAATAATATGAGTGATAAAAATAAGTAGTGAAATTATTGTAATTACTGCTAATAAAATTAGTACTGAAAAATGAGTATTAATAAAATCGGCACTAAAAAAATGAGCACCAATGAAATTAGTACCAATAAAATTATTACTAATAAAATTAGAACGAATAAAATGATTACGATCAAAATAAGTACGAATAAAATTAGTACAAATAAAATTAGTACGAATAAAATTAGTACGAATAAGATTAGTACGAATAAAATTAGTCGGTATAAAATTAGCACGAATAAAATTAGTACGAATAAAACTAGTACGAATAAAATTAGTACGAATGAAATTAGTATGAATAAAATTAGGACGAATAAAATTAGTACGAGTAAAATTTCAGGAATAAAATTAGTATGAGTAAAATTCGTACCAATAAAATTAGTACCAATAAAATTAATACCAATAAAATTAGTCCCAATTAAATTAGTACTAATAAAATGAGTACGAACAAAATTAGTACCAATAAAATTGGTAACAATAAAATTAGAACCAATAAAATTTGTACCAATAAAATTAGTACTAATAAAATTAGTACGATCAAAATTAGTACGAATAAAATTAATACGAATAAAGTCAGTACGAATAAAATTAGTACGAATAAAGTCAGTACGAATAAAATTAGTACGAATAAAAGTAGTACGAAAAAATGAGCACGAAAAAATTAGTACGAGCAAAATTCGTACCAATAAAATTATTACCAATAAAATGAATACCAATTAAATTAGTACTAATAAAATCAGTACGAACAAAATTAGTACCAATAAAATTAGTACCAATAAAATTGGTACCAATAACATTTGTACCAATGAAATTAGTACCACCAAAATTAGTACTCATAAAATTAGTACTAATAAAATTAGTAGTCATGAACATAGAACTTAGTACTAATCAAATTATTACCAATCACATTTGGACGGAAAACCATTAAAATTAGTACTAATGAAATTAGTAGCAGTAAAATTAGTACTAATGAAATTAGTACCAATAAAATTAGTACCAATAAAATTAGAACCAATAAAATTCGTACCAATAAAATTAGTACCAATAAATTTAGTACGAATAAAATAAGTACGAATAAAATTAGTACCAATAAAATTAGTACTCATGAACTTAGTACCAATCAAATTAGTTATAATGAAATTATTACCAATCAAATTAGGACGGATACCCATTAAAATTAGTACTAATGAAGTTGGTAGCAGTAAATTTAGTACCAATGAAATTGGTAGCAGTAAAATTAGTACTAATGAAATTGTTAGCAGTAAAATTAGTACCACCGAAATTGGTAGCAGTAAAATTCGTACTACCGAAGCTGGTAGCAGTAAAATTAGTACTACCGAAACTGGTAGCAGTAAAATTAGTACTACCCAAATTGGTAGCAGTAAAATTAGTACTAATGAAATTAATAGCAGCAAAAGTAGTGCTAATGAAATTGTTATCATTAAAATTAGTACTAATGAAATTGGTAGCAGTAAAATTAGTACTAATGAAATTGGTAGCAGTAAAGTTAGTAACAATACAATCGGTGCCAATGAAATTAGTACCAATGAAATGACCACTAATAAATTGACTAATAAAACGAATTATTTGAAAACGCGAACATTGAAAAATCACTGAAAAAAAGGTAACAGTCGCAAAATACTGGAAAGTTCTGCTGGCATTTCCTTTCGCAAGACTACCTCGATATCTTTTGCTTTTTTTTCTTCTTCTTTTAATTATAGCCTCGGTGTCGTTGTACCCAATATATGTTGCTTAAATTCTGCATTTCACGAAATTCGAAATCGAAGCGTTGCTGAAAGAATCGATTATGCAAAGAGGGTGTCTTCCCACACGTGACTTGTCGTCGTTTGCGTACGTGATATTAAAATGCCAACAATCATTCCCCATGCTCTTTCGATGTTTTGCAACGAGCATCCGGGTAGACCAGTGTTTAAAGATACGCAAAAAAAAAAAAAAAAGGAAAAGAAAAATAAAACGACAACAACAAGAATAGAATAGAAACTGGGGACAGTTTCGAGCGACTTCCTTTCGTAACGTTTACACATTTGCAACTCGAGCCTCACGCTCCTGCGACATTTGTAATTTCCTGTTTGCAAAAAAAAACATTTCGTCGCGGTGCTTGTCGAGAGATGAAAGGCCACGTATATGGGGATACTCGTACCGGTTAACATTTAAATTTACTATCGCGTGTATGCGACGCATGAATATAACGCGCCGGCACGAGTTGGCGAATTGTTATTATTGTTATTTTTATTTATTTTTAACGAGAGGAATGAGAAAAACTCGTCCTCGAGCTGGAGATTTAGAAGAAGATTTTGCAACCGATTTTTTGCAAAGACGTTCGACATTTGAGAAAGAGAGTAATTTTCATGCCTACACGGAGAGAATTAAAAAGTAATTTTTGTCGTGAATTTCACGGTAACAATTACCGTGATATATTTCAATGTGGTGACAAGTGAGAAAAGCATAATAATTCGTATGCGACAAGTTTTTTTTTAACTCACGTTACAGAAAATTTCAAATACGTAGCTAAAATTTTACTATACAAGAAGGGTAGCGCGCACGATAATTTTTACCGAGAGCACAATACATTTTCCTATAACAGTCATTAAATTTTATAATAAATCTTGAAATAACTGTTATAAAGACGATACTTTTTTATAGACATTTTTCAAAGGCATAAAATAATAAAATGCACAGTAAAATTTCGCTGATATTATATATTTTTTAAATTTAAGTTTTGCGTATTTTGTTACGCATGAAAATTTACTAGAAAATCTGGTAAAATTTTCTATCTGAAGAAGAAATTTTATTTTATTTTCGTGAAAATCTGTGTTTTACTCAGTAATAATAAGCGAAGTTTCAGGGTTGTCATCTGGTTACCGTTACTGCACGGTAATTTTTAACATTTAATTCTCTCCGTGTACAATCGTTTGATCCTCCAGGGCGTGAGACTCTCCGTTAGTCCCAAAAGTGAATATTTTTTTGAGAAATTACCGTATCGATCTATTTTTTTTATCGAATCGAATCGTATCGAATATTTTTTGAGAAATTATCGTACCTTTTCTTATCGATCGAAAGATTTTTTTTGATAGATTTATTATTCAGATAGTTTTGGATTGAAGGGAATATAAAAAAAAATGATTTTAAGACGGCTGTCGCGATACTTTTTTTTTCTTCTGCATTTTTCTTTAAACTACTTTTTTTCAAGCTCATGGACAAAATATCTCGAGATCCACTCATTTTTTTTCAATTTTTTTTTTTTAATTCGATGATGCGTTTATTTTTTATCAATTTTTTAAACAAAAATTTTTCATTGTTTTTTTTTCAATCAGCTGTCATTCCTAAGAAATTTTTTTTTTATTATTTTTCCCTATGCTATACTTTAGCTATTACCTTTCTTTACGAGAACTTTTTTTATTTTTATTTTCCGGACGATGCCTGACAGAGAAAAAAATTTCACCATCGGCATGGATTTTTTCAAAAAAGGGTCTTACAAAACGATTTATATCTCCGCCATATTTAAATTATTATTTTGTTCATAATTAGAAATAGAGACTCCTTCAATAGCAACATTCTTCATGGCAATGAAGAAAGTCTTTGTGCTACTTCCTCCTCGTTGAACGACGATACTCATCTTCTGTAATGGATTTGACTGGTAGAATGGTATGGCATTGAAGACTGGATCGTGACAAGAAGATGCGAACGGCAGAAATTTGTAACGATCGGCCGAAACGCAACCTGCCGATCGTCCGAGTAAAAGTGTCTGAAAAAGGTTGGAAAAGTAATTCAACGTTTCTCCAGACACTTTTTCAAATGGACAAGGATCATGGGATCGGATGAAAAATCGAGACCCGCTTCAGCTGAACATCCACGATCGTTCATCCCAAGGGCAGCCGATCTTACGGAAGACGAAAGTAAACGCGAGGTGACGCGTCGTCGAAGGGATCGCGAAGAAAAGCCAGCCCGTATATACTGTAATGTTGTGTCGTCCATTGGAATGCTTTGTGCCCAGCCGAGAATACAGTAATTCGCGACACACCCGGTAAGAACGCGACCGTGGAACATGCACACGTGTGAAGAGTAACTATATACCGGTTAGCACGACGACGCATGCAACCGGACAAAGAGTTCATGCCTCGCATACGATACTCTTTGGTTCTGTAGCCAGTGACCGTAGAGGACACGCCAAGGGCTCGAAAGATCGTAATGTGTGACCGACTAGAAGGAAAAATCGGTCGGAAAGATGTGGCCCCGAACGAGTTGAGGAGTTTCTGTACCGTTCATTAGCTGCAGAATTTATTTTCCCCGAGCAGAGATCGGCGATAGTGGATTATCGGGTAAACGAGGGTACAATGTTCGAAATACCAGTACGTTAGGGTCTGCGATGAACCTCTCGAATGGCAAAAACTGGACATTGTCACTCAAAGGAGGCCAATGCAGAGCGTAACTGAATCTGCGGAACCTCAGATGGGCCTACTTCGAGCACTCCCGCAGAACCTACTGGCCACCCCCCTTTTCGGCCTACTGTAGGCGCACCGTAGACCCTCCGGACCCTCCTTCCAGCCTACTGTAGGCGCACTGTAGACCCTCCGGACCCTCCATTCAGCGAAAACGTATTTATTTCGTCATCCAACGGATTACCGCTCAAGCCAATGGTGGGAGTCGAGGCAATGGACTTGAGATCGAAAGCAGGTTAAGCAGGCCTGTGTTCTGCACGTTTCACTGAAACTGGGGGTCGAAAGAAGGATTAGGAGGACTAACAGAGCCTACGTTGGACCAAATGGAGGCCTCTTCATGGCACTGAACTCGACAAATGGGTTTTGGGAGGTTCAACGGAGGCTGGCGGCTTGTGCATTACAAAAGAAATGGATGAAGTGTTCAAAGGAGTCTATAAATGTTGACTCCGTCAAAATGACAAACCCAAACAATACAGTGAACAATGGCACATCCTGTAATGGGAAAATGTATCATATACGAAGTGTGTCTAGCTTCGTGGACTTGTCGCCTTCTCATGGATTCCAGTGCTCCCCTTGTGTTCAGAGAAGGCTATAAATTTTGACACACTCTTTGAATCTTTTCAACTTTGATATCGCCATATAGCTATTGTGCGAGTCCAATATCGGATTTTTGATTCGATATCTCAGTTTTTCGATATTATCGAAAACCGGTATCCATGCTCTAGTTGTAGGTTCGATTTCATGTGTAGACGAAATGTTTTCTTCGAGAGAAGAAAAATCATTTCCGGACGTTTGGGAATGACGAATTATAGTGAAAAATCATTTATGTAGAATTCTGAGTTGAGTACTTAATTCTATTTTCGATTCATGAAATATTCTATGCATTTAGCAGAAGGACTGTGATGCCTTGAACCGAATACGCATGCGGTGTTTTTTGTTAAAAATGTACCTTAATAACTATAAAATTATATTTCAAAAGATTATGGGTGTGGAAAGTACACGATTTTCGAATTCTAGCGCAACCCCTCTTGATTCATGTCGTGACTTTCCACTAACTTTAAACGCATTTATCTGAAAACTACATTTTTCAAGTCGGCCGGACTCATAACTCAAACAAATTTCAACCGATTCACTTGAAATTTTAACTGTATATTTAAAATTACATTTTCTGAGGCACTACGTAGGATTTTTTTATTATATTGCATAGTTCCTTTTTTATAAACAATTTTCTGACGATTTTCTCATGGCATTTTATACTTTTTGTTTTAGAAATGGGCCATTTTGACAAAAAAACAATATATGAAAAAATCCTACGTACTTCTATAATTATTCTGATATATAATCGAAAAAACTTTAATGTCTCATCATAACGCAAAAATTATAGGAGCTGTTGGTCCGGGCGTTGACCATCCAGAAATAAAGGCGCCATCGGAAAAATGCTGCACAGTCGCCATTTTGACATGTATCGCTGTGAAAAAATGATTTTGTATAGTCAATTACGGGTATAATAAAACCCATATTTTGTAATTCCGATTTATTTTATGGTTTCGCTGAAAAAAAAAATAACAAAATATGCCCTTTTTTTGGTCTCTAGAGTGGCCTAAGGCCTTAAGCGTGTCGTAAAGGGTGTCTCAAAATGACCTGACATTTGAAATTGCGCGCCATTTTTTTCTGTGGCGAACATAGAGTACTAATCTTTGACAAGTGGCATCAGGAAGGGTTGACGTTTAGTCTTGGAGAATGACGCGATTGAGTAACGCATAGAAATTGTGATAATGCAATGTAGAACAGTGCAGTTATTGCAGACGAAGTTTCATGGTCGTGTTATCTTGCGCCGTGGCGATGTGAATTGGCCATCAAGATCGTGCGATTTCACGCCATTGGGCTTCTGTGGATTTTTTTTTATTGTGAAAAAAAAACGGAAATTTCCGCAACTCTGACAATAATTTATTCATATTTCCATACATCGCTGGTCATTTTTTCAAGTTATTTCATGCATTAATTAAGGTATAATCCGCTGTGTCCCTTGGCGTGTCCTCATCGTCGTTGTCGATTTGCGGGAATTGTGCAGCTCGCAATTCGCATCTGAAATAGTCCAACAAATTTTTTAACATTCTTGAGATATTTTTTAAGAACATGAACCTAAATTTTGAAAAAAAAAATCGAAAATTGAATGTTGGAACGTGTTCGAAAAAAAATGATCGATTTTTAGCATTTTTTCCCCGGCATTTTGCAACAATAAATATGTTTTAAACAATCTTATCTTTCCAACTTTAGGTTCATGTTTTAATAAATTATATTATGTAAACGTGTTCTAAATTTGAAGATGATCCATCAATTAGTTTTTGAGTTATGATTCCCGCAAATTGAAAAAAATGTTGTTTCGAGAAAAACACGTTTAAAGTTTCACAAACGAAAAACTCAAAGTCAAATGTGTTTAATCAAATGATAAAGTGTCTTACCGATTAATCAGCGATTCCAGCGCCATACAGCAGTCCTTCATCTTCCTCATGCAACTCATTTGAAGCTTGCATTTCCTCTTTACGAGCTTTTCGAGCTTCTTTTGTCTCTAATAAACTTTTTCTATTTTGCCCGAGCCACGCGCATCTGATCCATTTGCTCGGCATATCCGTAGCTCTGCCTGCCAACTACGATTCGTAGTTCATTCGTAACCATGAGTAGGGCTGAATTTCCTTCATTGAATAAAATAGCAGCAAGAAACGCCGCTACCTCGATTATTTTGTATCCAGAATGGAGATGTTTTGGAGCTAATCGCCAAACGGTCGAGTTTGGGTTTGTTTGGTTATGAAAACCCAAACAAACCCAAACAAACTACCTAGCTGAGAACTGGTGGATACCTGAGCGCGCTTGAGAGTCAAGCGGAGAGTCTTTATCATTTATATACATACCGTTAGAAGGAGCCCGAATATCGTTTCGAAATTTTCACGGTGTATTCTTGTGATATTTTGCTAACGATTTATGAAATAAATTTAAAAATTGATTTTTTCAAGCATCTAAAGTCGTTGCCCACTTTAATGAAATTAGTCCGCAATTATGCCAAAATGTTATTGAAAATTTCGTCAAAAGTGTGAACGTTTGCAAACAGACACGAGACGGCCATTTATCGGATATTGTGTTCCCCACATAACCTCCATGTCAGTACCTTATATTAAAATTAAAATATTCGTACTTTTCAAATAAACAATACGTTTTATTAATAAATTCAAATGTCACATCTTTTTGTGACATCCTTTAGAAAACGCAATGAAGCGAATCCCGAAATTTCACACTCGGAAATGTGTAAAAAGTGACCACAAGGTAATAAAACATGTAGCTTGTGAAAACAACACATTTGGAATTGCAGTGTAAGGATGTCAAAACATTTGCCACGTGATTGATCCATGTTGCGATCTTCCGTGGATCGCACGGTATTGCTGTGCGACAGCACGTAACAACACTCTTGATATGGACTGCTAGGAAATTCTCAAGTAAGTCGTGTGAAAGTGCGGAATGATAAGCGGAGTTGCGAATGCCGTCTTTGTTTGCAATCGAGGCTACCGAGCACCAAACGAATCGCTTCGTTCAACGTCATCGGGAAGTGTTTTCTTTTTTTTTTTGTTTCTTTGTGAATTTTTCGCTCAACTGACGTGTCGTCAGCTCGGTATGCGATATGCAAGGAATGTTGAAAACTCTCGTGTTGGATTACGAAATGGAAATTACGCTTGGATGTGGCTGGCTGTGCATAATGGATAAAAATGGATATAAAAAATGTCGAATCGTTGGTGCGGCTGTTTCAATGATCGAGTCATTGTCCTTAGGACGAGCGAGTCGACGAGAGCTGGTCGTGACGAAATTAGATCCGACAGTCGAAGCGCCCCCGTGACACACGGATTGGTTCATCAAGCCGACAAATGCCTCAATAGTCCAGTCGGGATGTACATTTGAAATTGCAATTTCTAAACACCAGTATTTTCTTGCTCCATTTGTTACATTGCTAAAAAAAAAGATTTAATTTAGATACGATCTATTTACATCAAATAGGTTTTTTTCTTGTCTCACGGCCTACTGCGACCTTATTTGTTTCAAATATATATTTTTATTTGTTCAAGCTATTCTTTTTAACTCTTTGAAGCATACATTTTTCCTCACGTGCAATCAGCTCAAAACTTCGTACTCGGAGGTTTTCGGGGTCGCTGATTACAAATCTGCACTCAAAATTTGGAAATTCAAGATAGCGGATCCAATATGGCGGACCACAAATGCAAAAATTGTTTGATGAAAGCAAAAGTTGGTACTCGGGGGTTTTCGGGGTCGCTGATTACAAATCTGCACTCAAAATTTGGAAACTCAAGATGGCGGATCCAATATGACGGACCAAAATGCTCAAAGTAGCTTGATGAAGATGAAACTCCATATGCAGGGGTTTTTTGAGTCGTTTAATTCGAATCTCAGTTCAAAATTGAACAATAAAAATGGCAGTTCCAATATAGGATAATGAAACACAAATCTGGCTTGGTCACTGATACTAATCTGAGCTTATAATTTAAAAATAACTGGTGAACTGAAACATAAAATTCTCTTGATGGAGAGGAAACTCAGTGCTTTAGGGTCATTGAAGTCGCTAATTTTGAAACCAGTCAAAAAATATAAATTTAAAAAGTTCTAAATTAAAAATTAAAAAAGAAACTCGCTACGTCCTCGCCGTTAGCTCCGGGTAATGGTAAAAGCGTAATTCTATTAGAAATTCAGTATAACAGAATCAACATATTGAGCAACTCCGATGTTTTAGTAATTCCAGTAAAATCTCCGGTTTTCGTCCGCCATATTGGATTCGCTATTTTGAATTTCTGGATTTTGAGCTCGAATTCGTAATCAGCGACCCAAAAAACGTCTCTGAATTCATTTTTTGTGTATGGTTTACCTGCTAGATTAGGCACAATTACATTTATTGTCTAAAAAACGTGTTTTTCGTACTGTAGTGATGATCAACATCCACTAAGTGCAACATAAGCCCTTAATAGTGATATTGTAGTCACAATTGATCTCCTAACATCCTAAATATACATTTCCATTCGTCGTTATGCGCTAAAAAATTTTTTTATTCAAGAAAAACAGAGTGGAAGTAGGTGACATACCAGTATGTCACTATGCTTCAAAGGGTTAAATATTAACCCTTAGTGTGCATTCGGGGTCAGTCTGACCCCAAAATGTTTTTCTTACCTGAATAACGTTTACAGGTAAGCGTCCCCTTAAAATAGTTGTTGCAATCTCTCATTTTCCCTCTTCCACGAAACCTGAAAAACGGCCAACTTCATACTCCAAAATAAATATACTTTTTGGAATGGCTGCAAAGCGGACTATTTTTATTCCTAAAACATGGACCCTTGTCTGTAAAACCCTAAAAGGTTTTCTTTCAAAACTCAAAATTGAAGTTTTCACGAGAATTTTTACCGAAACAGTACTTTCTTCGCGTACCATCAACTTTAAGCACGTTTTTGAACAATTATAAAAGGTTTTTTTTAGAAATCTAACTTCGCGGCCTTAAAGTTTGATCGATTCACTGCAAAAAGTGACTCAACCGTTTTTTTTTCCGAAAAGCGCATAGTTACCGAGATATTCGAGGTCAAAAATGGCCTGGGGTCAAATTGACCCCATGTGCACGAAATGATTCGCTGTGAAGGTGTGCACACTAAGGGTTAAATATATTCAAATTAAATAAATAACGATTAGATTCAAATTAAGGCCTTAGGCCACTGTAAAGGCTAAGAAAAAAAGACATATTTTGTCATTTTTTTTCAGCGAAACCATAAAATAAATCGTAATGACAAAATAGGGGTTTTATTATACACGTAATTGACTATACAAAATTATTTTTTCACAGCGATACATGTCAAAATGGCGACTGTGCAGCATTTTTCCGATGACGCCTTTATTTCTGAAAGGTCAACGGCCGGACCAACAGCTCCTATAATTTTTCAGTTATGATGAGACACTAAAGTTTTTTCGATTATATATAAGAATAGCTATAGAAGTACGTAGGATTTTTTTGATATATTGTTTTTTGTCAAAATGGCCCATTTCTAAAACAAAAAGTATAAAATGCCATGAGAAAATCGTCAGAAAATTGTTTATAAAAAAGGAACTATGCAATATAATAAAAAAATCCTACGTAGTGCCTCAGAAAATGTAATTCTAAATATACAGTTAAAGTTTCAAGTGAATCGGTTGAAATTTGTTTGAGTTATGAGTCCGGCCAACTTGAAAAATGTAGTTTTGAGATAAACGCGTTTAAAGTTAGTAGAAAGTCACGACATGAATCAAGAAAGGTTGCGCTAGAATTCGAAAATCGAGTACTTAGAGATTTTTCACACCCATAATCTTTTGGAATATAATTTTACAGGTACTAAGGTACATTTTTAACAAAAAAAAATCGATTTTTGGAAAATCCTAGAGTGGCCTAAGGCCTTAAATAAATAAAGATGAAACACGATATATCGCATGAATACGAGAAAGGAATTTAAGTTCATGACATAAAAGTGCGGTGTAATATTTACTTATTAGACGATATTCAGTAGATCGCGCTTTGAATAAATAAATATATTTAAAATAAATAACCTTAATAATGGAATGCAATAGGAAAAATTTGATTTCACGAAAAATCTATTTAATTCGAATTTTAAAAATTAAATAGACGCATCTAGTTAATATCAAAAGAATTTTACTGTCAGTGTCGGGAGGGGGGGGGGGGGGGGGGGGGGCGTCATTGGAAGTCAAAATCCAGATTTTCGACCAAATTGTGCAGAAGCTCCGACCACCGTCTTGTATTTAAGGTAAATTTGTTTTTGTCAAATAACTCGCCCATTTTCAACATTTGACTAAAAATCGTTATATCTAAACTTGTAGGAAATTGAATTCTCTACAACTTTGGTTCTGACTTAAATTTGAAAAAGTCGACGTAATAAAATTATTCCACAATTTCTTCTGTTTTCAACTTTAGCGCATCAACAAATATGAACAAACTTGTAGGGAATAGAATTTTCCACAACTTTGGTTTTTACCTTTTTTTTTTTGCGAAGGGTACATATTTTCGTACTAACGCCTACGGTAAAGGAAAAGAGGTTTGGTAAAGAATTATTTCACGGAAATAAAAAGTTTAAAGAAATAAATCGTTAATAAACCGAAACAAAGTCGCAAGTAATAATGCGTATAATCCTACAGGGGACACCCACATAAAAAAACACCCCTGAAATTTTATCCCTACGGTGGTGTCGAAAAGGGTTTTATTTTGAATAAAGATAATTCGAGTTTTATGTTACAGAAAGATATGTAGCTGTCTAATGAATCGTGAAATAATACTTTTACACCCCTCTTTTTCTTAAACGTAGGCGTAAGTACGAAAATATGCACTGTAGGAAAAAAATAGTAACGACCGAAATTGTAGAAAATTTTATTCCCTACAAGTTTGTTCATGTTTGTTCATGCCCTAAAGTTGAAAATGAACGAAATAATGAAATAATTCAATGTCGCCCACTTTTTCAGCTTTAAGGCGGAAAATATCGATCGTAGAAAAAAAATTCTAATAATCAAAGTTGTAGAGAATTAAATTTCCTACAAGTTAAGTTATTACCATTTTTAGTCAAAAGTTGAAAATGGGCGAGTTATTTGACAAAAACATATTTCCTTTGAATTCAAGATTGCGGCCGACGGTTCTGTAGGATCCGATCAAAAATCTGGATTTAGATTAGAAAAAGAAAGTACTCGTATTAAAAAATTGCAATTTCAGGTAATTTTCTTGTACATCCCTACTGGTCTATAACGAAGCGCACCAAACATTGTCTACACTTTCACGTCTGCCGCGCTTTAAAGTTGCCACATTCCGCCGGCACGAATCATCAAGACGTCTTGAAAAACTTTTTTTATCGCGGTCTCAATAATAATCCCGCTCCAGGCTCTGTCTCAGCTTCTTCGCTATCCGAATGATCTATGATTGGCCCAAGAGCGCAGCCATCCCATGGCGCGATCAGCTTCGGGCTAGCCATCCCATTATCCTTGATCCGTTCTCCAACTTCTGTGCACTTTCTCCACGGTCCCTTTCTCGCTTGGCAGTCTCTCTATCTCTCTCTCTCTCTCTCTCTCTCTCTCCCTCTTGCCCCTTCAACGCCCACCTATAAACGTCTAGTGAAATATCTAGTATCTCTTGGCAATAGCGAAGTGAAACGGTACGAGCGAGCGAGCCTTGCGGCTTCCCGGCTAAGCGATTAGATCATCGTACAAATGGAAACGAGTCGCGTGTTCATAAGAGCATCGAGTTGTCACGTGCCGATTGGCCAATGGCAAAGACAATGGACGACGGGATCGTGAATATCGCTGAAAGCTGGAAGATCGATACTGTCGCCAACTAACGGGATTTCATTGCCTTTGGGAAGTTGGGTGTACTGTTGGAGGGGTCATTGTCGTGTTGATCCCAATCGAATGATATTGCGAACAATGCTCTGGGAGAGAAATGAACGACATTTGGGTTTGTTTGGGTTTAACGGTAGAGGTCCAGTGTCGTGTTGATCCCAATCGAATATGGCGAACGATGCTCTGGGAGAGAAATGAACACTTGGGTCTGTTTGGGTTGAAAGGGATCCGGGTCCAAATGTTCGAGCCGCGTTCAATCCGCAAAATAAAGGCCTCTTTTACCGAGCAGAGATAGGCAATACCGGATTATCGAGTACTTAGACGAGGGTACAATGTTTGGAATACCAATAAGTTAGGGGCTTCGATGAACCTCCCGAATGGCAAAGACTGGACATTGTCACTCAAAGGAGGCTAATGCAGAGTGGGCCTACTTCGAGCGCTCCCGTTGAACCTACTGGCCCTCCTTTCGGCCTACTGTAGGCGCACCGTAGACCCTCCGGACCCTCTATTCAGCGAAAGCGTATTTAATCCGTCATCGAACGGGTTACCGATCAGGTCACAGTGTTGATGGAGGAGATATCGAATTTTGGCTCAAAGCAGGTTAGGTGGGAGTCGAGGCAACGGACTCGAGATCGAAAGCAGGTTAAGGAGGCCTGTATTCTGCACGTTTCACTGAAACTGGGGGGTCGAAATAAGGTTTGGGAGGACTAACAGAGGCTACACTGGACCAAACGGAGGCCTCTTCATAGACTGAATTCGACAAATGTGATTTGGTAGGTTGACTCGGGTATAGGAATCCGGGTACCTATGACAATTTCCGCACGTGGACCATGGGAAGCCACTATGATTTTAATCCTAAACGAACAATACATTGAACAATCGCACATCCCGTAATGGGAAAATATATCATATACGAAGTGTGTCTACCTTCGCGGACTTGTCGCCGTCTAGTTGGTTGCGGTGCTCCCGTTCTTCTCCTTCTTGCATAAGTGTGAACCGGAACGATGAGCCTAGGTCGAGGTATGAGAAATCCACTTTGATTGGTTGGCTGTTGTTCGACGTGATGATACTTTCGTCGCCCGTTCAATCCCGTATGAACGGAGCCCTCGTCGCTGTCCGTACTCGTTGTCCCGTTGCTTGATCTTGGTGATCTTCCGTCGGAAGGACTCGAAGATTCATCCTCGAGGACATCCTGCAATTGATTTATCACATCCGCGTAAGGTCTGCCAGTCCGGGCGTTCGTCCTATTATCATCGTCTTCGCAGCCGTTGCTCGTCGAGGCTGAAGAAAGCTTGTTGCTTGATCTTGATCCGCTTGTCCAATTGACACCACATTCGCGCCAGCTTGCCTCGTAAAGGAGCTCCATTGCGCGACCTCTCGTCGCATCCGGATCCAACAAGAGTTCCGGATCCTCAAGGACCGCGCGACCCGGATAACTTCTCACTTTCATTCTTCCTCCGTTTGGTAGTCGCCAAACTAACGCTACACGTCTATACGACGAACTTTCTTCCGGAGCTGAAGGCCACAATGGTGCGTTCACCGTACACCAAGTATGCCGAAGAAATCCGATACTCGAGCATACTCGCGAGCGCAAACGTCAACAAAGTGTTTCCTCGATAGACTGGCTTGGCTCTCCAATCACACGATCCACATTGGACACGCCGAACAGTCAATGGACGAAAGCTGATTTATATTTTAAATAAGTAAAGAATATGAATTTTCGAGATAAATTCCAATCATTATGATTTAGAAAAAAATCACAGCTCTTCTTGAAATCAATTTTTCAGTTTAATGCGCTTTCCAGTAAATGAACACATGGATTGTTTTTTGACAATTCTCAAAGCAGTCTGAGCAGTTTTGGCTCATCTGCTGAAAATTTCAAAATTCATTACTATCCCTTTGTATTATTGTTTGACAGTTCTGTAACAAACTAAGTCTTCACAAAATCGCGTATTGACATTTAATCCTTTCTTAAATCAATGTCACGTCGTGGCTACAAAATGTTTTTTGGTTTTTTTTAGTGCCATTCATACAAACTGGATGACGGTAGTTCGATAAAAATTTGTTCGAACTTCACGTGTCGCGAGATTGCAAGATCCGAGTGCGCGCAAAGTTTACATAAATCGAAAATAAATAAATAAAAACGAGGAAAACTACGCGTTTGTTTGGCTTACGATAAGCAAAACAAATGTTTCAAAGCATTCCATACATCATAAAGAACTCTCACGACGCAACGTAACATGTTTGTCATACTTCCTTTATCGCTTTATCACTAGAACTCTGATTCATTTTTTTCAAAAACTACATAATACGTGTTTTTTTTTATTTATCAAAACGTACCAGAAAATAAACTATTAATTTTTACGTTTTTGAGTTTGTTTGGGTTAAGAATTGACAATGTACATTTCATCGAATGTTGACACAAAATCATTATATTCGTTTTCTTCAACTTTGAAAAAATTTAACTTTAATTAAACTTTAATTTTACTATGATCCATTTACTGGTGGTCGAGTGTCCATTTACTCGTAATTACGTCCATTATTATTGCTTTATAACTAGCCCCCAGATTAAATTTTTTTTAAACTAAATACGTGTTTTTTTTTACTTATCAAAACCTACCATAAAATAAACTATTTTTTAATTTTTACGTTTTTGAGTTATGATGGATTAAGAATTGACAATGTACATTTCATCGAATAATGACACAAAATCATTCGTTTTCGTCAATTTTGACACAATTTTATTTTCTTTTTCTCTGCCGAAACAAACTTTGATAGTTATTTGAGAATGTCACGTTAAGGATGCAAAAGAGCTTTGTGTATTTTCTACGAAATGGCAAAAACAAATATTATACTCATATGTATAGGAATATTATAATTTTTGTGCAGCACAGCGATCTCCAAATCTAGCATTTGATAAAAATAAATAATAAATCGTTATCATTTTACAGCATTCAGCTACACTGCGCATCCATTTATTGGTGGTCGAGTGTCCATTTACTGATCATTTCGTCCATTCGCTAGCGATCTAAACATTTCGCTACTTATTTATCAATACCTCCAATATATTTTTGTTGCGATTACTCCGAATATTTATTTTTCTGCTATAAGAATCATATATTTCGTGATATCCATAATCAATTGAAAAGTTTCGACAATATTTTCATTTTACAGTCCATTCGAATCCTACAGTATCCTTCGTCCATTCACCGGTCGGTTTATCCTAGGACACTCCGTTTCTGATGTTGATCGTCGTCAAGCGGTCAATCGAAACTGGCAAGCAATTCGCGTCCCGCACAAATTTCCAAGGCTATCACGACGAACGCCTCCAACAATGAACATTCCGTAAGATCTTTCGTGTAATCCAACGACGCGGCAAGATACCACAATGACGCGCACACTGACACACATCACTGTCTAGCCCAGCATGACGAACTTTCCTCGAGCCTCCTTTCTCCAATGGGGATTTTGGACAAGTGTCTTTGAACGAGTCACAACGTTGATCAGCACACTAATAACAGGACAATCAGACTTGCCTTATCGCACTATATCCACAAGACAAGAGTCTAACCAGATCCAGAAATCCTGATGTTTGATTACCACTTATGACTACTGATGACTACTGACTTGATCGATTAATTGATTAAGTTGAAGTTAGCAAACGACGTTTTTGGGCACATGCAAATGAAAGTGGCGAGCCACGCGTCTTCTCACTGACAGCTCTCTGGAGTAAACTGGCTCGTGAAACAGCTAGTACGTAGCGTCGAGCTCGAGGAACCACGAGCCGCTAACACACAGCAAAGAAGAACTTTCCGCCGTTCCGTTCTCTTCCCCTCTCTACTACTCGTTGCTCACGTATAAACGCAAACACACTCTTGCAATGAACAACCGAGCGCATACGGCGTAAAGCCAACAGTGGGTAAATCCCATGGAGCGCACGCGGAGGAGAACAGCAAAAGCCGAAGCACAGAGAGAAACAGAGAGAGAGAGAGAGAGAGAGAGAGAGAGAGAGAGAAAGACATTACCGTGGTGCTTCGGCTGCATGGCCTCTACTCACGCAAATCCCCACTGCACACGAACGTTCACTTCGACGTGAGAGAAAGGCCAGAGGTTCTCAAATAGAACTGCCATGATTGAAAAGACCGCGGGCGGGGGAGGACCCTCTCTTTGAGTCAAGCTCAGCAGGAACTAGCAGGCATTCCCAATCGCGAGTGAAACTCTTAAGGAACGTTGCCCGGCGCGCGTATTGTCATCCCTCGGGGAGAGACGAGTCATCGAAGCCAGCTGGCCTTGATGGCACCACGGAATTTATAGCCTCCTATACCGAGGGACCTTCGAAAACTTCTAGCCACGTAACTGACCAGGCTACGTTTGGGTCTTTTGACCTGGCAACACACTACAATCTTGTCATATTTTTATTCGGACTTGGAGTTGATGCTCGGTCCAATGGACGCAGGGAATTGACGCTTGTTTGGGTTTGTTTGGCTTTATCGACTGTTCCGGGTTCTTTAAATGCTTGCCCCCAACCCCGACGTCTTTTTTTTTTTAGATCCAGACAGCGTCTGGACTGGGATGGAAAAAAAGATACGCGGATGAAGATACACCCTGGGGTAACTGCAATTTGGGTCAAATTTGAATTTTCAAAGTCTCCTTGTAAAAACATAATCCAGATATAGAAAGAAAATTATGTGCAAAGTTTTAAGGCGCTAGGAACATTTTTAATAATGCCTGTGAGGCTTTGAATTGTCAATACAAAAATGAGGGAGAGTGGGGTACAATGTGTCACGGGGGCACTGTGATCCATATGCGGTTTTTCGGACGTTTGTAACTCGTAAATTCCAAAATTTAAAGTGTTGGATCGCTATTTACATTTGTTTTCGTCAGGCCTAAAAGAAAGTCGATAGCAGCTCACAAAGAATTATTAAAAATTAAAAATTGATGGCTAGGAAAAAAAAATATTGCGCTCGCCGGGAAAGCGTAAAATATAACGACACTGTAGCAGCTCGGGTTTTCGGTCCTAATCGATAGTTTTATTATTTATGGTGCACTCAGTGACTTTTGTTTTTCCATTCGTTCTTTAATTAATAGTTATTTTCATCAATAATAAAATATTTTACTAGTGGGGTACAATGTGTCACCGAGTTGTGGGGCACAATGAGTCGACTCCCAATGAGGAAACAAAGAAGTGACGACGCTGCGAAGAAGCGCAATGTGTCACGGGCAACTGTCAACCACATGCCATTTTTCGGAGTTTTTTAGCTCGTAAAATCCGAAATTTTTTGTATCGGACCGTAATTTATATTAAATTTCGGCTGGCATAAAAGAAAGTCAAGAGCAGTTCACAAAGAATTATTAAAAATACAAAGTTAATAGTGAGCCTCGAAAAAAAAGGTTGCTTGCCGCGAAAAAGTCAAATTCCCAAACGGCGTTCATCAAGGTGCAGAATCCAATTGGATCTCAATGAAGACTCCATATGTAGATGCATTTTTCAACTGTGCAGAATCCAATTGGATCTCAATGAAGACTCCATATCTAGGTGCATTTTGGAATTGCTCAACAAATTAGGGCACGGAATCACGAACTCAACTGTCTCTTACTGTAAAGTAAGTTGCCACTGGGCTGTCGGAAATTTGGATCATTTGTATATCGGGAATAGATTTTAGAGTCATCTCGCATTGGGGGTCGTATACGAAGATTGCTATGAAAAAAAATCTATTCATACAAAACAGAAAACAGTCCCTATTTCATTTTACGGATAGACAAAATTTCCTGTCAAATTGGCAGCCCAAAGAACGAATGTACAGAATGCGTAGTCAAAAGTTTCTTCTTTGGTTCTATGAAATGTATCATTTTTGATTGATACATCATTTGAGAATCTAAATATCACTCTCTTACCTTCCATAACGAATACGATGGAACCAACATCTCCCTCCCTGATGATGATCGACCCAGCTGGAAAGGTAACCGGATACATGCAGTCGACGATCTCACGTATCTGCGTCAGTTCGAGGTTCTTCATAAAGTCATTGTCGAGTATTGCAGCCTTGATGAGTTCTCGAGACCTTAGGGTGTGAAAAAAGAGACATTTAGTTATGCGTTCGAAATTTAAAGATACACCCTTAATCCGCCCCCGCTAATATCGTCCTCGTAGAAAATACAACAATGAACGATGACGTGGCTGCAATAAAGATGAAAAATACATTGAAAAGGGTCATTGATATTGGTCATCAAGTCCATAAAACCTTCAAGGGAGGTAATACCTGTAGACGACGAAAAAAATAGACACTTTTGATCATGTTTTTGTTCTTAGAAAGGGACAAAACGTTTTGCATTTATGAAACTTTAGGTACAATTTATTACATAATTTATTATAACTGTTTAAATTAATTTTTACAATTGAAAAATATTGCAAAATAGGGACGTTGTGGCGTGGTCTTCCAAGTAAGTTTTGGCGGCATTTTTCAAGTTTGTGAGTAACACAACTTTTGGGAGGTTGCTCTTTATGATCCCAAGCGCAACTTTAAGCCAAAATTACTATAAGTTGTTGGTGGCCACTTTTTAAAATAAATCTCTCATTTTTCATGATTATCGTTCTTTCGAAATTTAAAGATACACCCTTAACCCGCCCCCGCTAATATCGTCCTCGTAGAAAATACAACAATGAACGATGACGTGGCTGCAATAAAGACGAAAAATACATTGAAAAGGGTCATTGATATTGGTCATCAAGTCCATAAAACCTTCAAGGGAGGTAATACCTGTAGACGACGAAAAAAATAGACACTTTTGATCATGTTTTTGTTCTTAGAAAGGGACAAAACGTTTTGTATTTATGAAACTTTAGGTACAATTTATTACCTAATTTATTATAACTGTTTAAATTAATTTTTACAATTAAAAAATATTGCAAAATAGGGACGTTGTGGCGTGGTCTTCCAAGTAAGTTTTGGCGGCATTTTTCAAGTTTGTGAGCAACACAACTTTTGGGAGGTTGCTCTTTATGATCCCAAGCGCAACTTTAAGCCAAAATTACTATAAGTTGTTGGTGGCCACTTTTTAAAATAAATCTCTCATTTTTCATGATTATCGTTCTTTCGAAATTTAAAGATACACCCTTAATCCGCCCCCGCTAATATCGTCCTCGTAGAAAATACAACAATGAACGATGACGTGGCTGCAATAAAGACGAAAAATACATTGAAAAGGGTCATTGATATTGGTCATCAAGTCCATAAAACCTTCAAGGGAGGAAATACCTGTAGACGACGAAAAAAATAGACACTTTTGATCATGTTTTTGTTCTTAGAAAGGGACAAAACGTTTTGCATTTATGAAACTTTAGGTACAATTTATTACATAATTTATTATAACTGTTTAAATTAATTTTTACAATTGAAAAATATTGCAAAATAGGGACATTGTGGCGTGGTCTTCCAAGTAAGTTTTGGCGGCATTTTTCAAGTTTGTGAGCAACACAACTTTTGGGAGGTTGCTCTTTATGATCCCAAGCGCAACTTTGAGCCAAAATTACTATAAGTTGTTGGTGGCCACTTTTAAAAATAAATCTCTCATTTTTCATGATTATCGTTCTTTATTTCACTCCGAAATGGCTCTTCAGCTATAAGAATAATTACCTTTTTCGAAACGCCCACTACGGAGCTATTTTTTTCCTCAAACTATCATATCTCAAGAGTGTCACCTTAAATTAAAAAAAAAACATGAAAATTGCAAGAGTTATGATTTTTTTAGTAAAAAAATGACTTTTTTTACGCATTGACCCCTTGCTGATTTTTTTTCCACCATTTCAAAATTCGATAAAAATATAAAACCAAGAATACCACATTCTAGAATGTTCAAACTAATATCCTGAATTTTTCTGAGTCATTCGGAACGATACGGTCATCGCGGCAATCGTTTAAACATGGCTGGGGTCATTGCGACCCCCCTGTAACCAGCGCGTTTTAGCCAAAACGTGGGATCGTGAAGGGTTAGAAGTAACGCTGATGCTCAATATTATAATTTTCATTAGGAAAGAAGAGGAGTGTCTGTATGTGTAGCGGGGGGTGCGCAAGAGGAGGGGTTCGATAACAATTTTTTTTCAAGTCGAAAGAATCTCGTGACGTGACGTAAGAGGCCGTGAATAAAATCGGCGAGTCACGTATTCGAGAAGTAGTCACACAACTCGAGGCAAACCTCACGGAGGAACGCCATAATTTTTCTCCTCACCCTTATAAGGCTCTTGCCCCCCCCCCCCCCGCCCGCCGTTCCTCATCTTGTGCACACGTGACTGAGAATGTTTTCGTGCTCACATTCTCAAACTTGTCCGAATGAACGAGAACGCCCTTCCCGATACGACCCTGACCTAATGACGGGCGTTTTTTGAAAGAACGAGAAATCGGGCGCCATTCGAAATGATCGCATCTTAGGGAATAATGGCATAATCGGAGGACCAGCTGTACGGAAGTACAGCCGAAATTACTTTTGTCTGTTATGCCAAATCTACGATTAAAATAACATAGGTACGCGAGAGCATAATGGCAGCGTGCGTACACTGACAGAAAAATTCTTTTCATGTTAACTAGATGCGTCTATTTGTTTTTTTTTTTTTATTTGAATTAACTAGATTTTTCGTGAAATCAAATTTTTCCTATTGCATACCATTATTAAAATCATTTATTTTAAATATATTTATTTATTCAAATAAAGATCTATTTCATATTGTCTAATAACTAAATATTAGATGAAGTAAAAAGTTCTGAGCGTTTTTTCGCTTTATTTCGACGATGAAATGAACATAGTTAGGATTATCCGATTTAGATCAAATATGCGCCGTTTTGTTCGATAACTTTTGTCCATTTTGAAGGCAATTTCATAATTCCGCGATTGAAGAAGTCCTCGTCCATATTGGTAAAAAACTTGACCAGTTCATCTTCACAAGCCTCTCTTGAGGGCAGTTTTGTACCATCAAGAAAATTTTGCAAATGCTTGGAAAGGTGATAATGGCTTGGTACCAGGTCTGGACTATACGGCGGGTGCGATAGAACCTCCCAACCAAGCTCTCGGAGCTTCTGGCGCGTCGTTAAAGATGTGTGCGGCCTGGCGTTGTCTTGATGGAACACAACACCCTTCCTATTGGACAATTCTGGCCGCTTCTGGTCGATCGCCTGCTTCAATCTGGTCAGCTGTTGACAGTAGAGGTCCGAATTGAGTGTTTGGCCCGATGGGAGCAGCTCATAGTGGATGATTCCCTTCCAATCCCACCAAACACACAGCAAAACCTTCTTGGCCGTTAATCCGGGCTTGACGATCGTTTGGGCCGGCTCATCGCGATTGGACCACGATCTTTTTCGGCTGTTGTTCTCGTATGTGACCCATTTTTCATCTCCAGTCACCACCCGCTTCAAAAATGGGTCGATTTCGTTACGTTTCAGCAAAGAATCGCAGGCATCAATTCGGTCCAAAAGGTTCTTTTGCGTCAATTCGTGTGGCACACATACATCGAACTTCTTCTTGAGACCAGCCTTATGCAAATGGTTCCAAACGGTTTTCTGGCTAATCTTCAGTTCCTGGGCAATGGAATAAGTGCTCACGTGCCGGTCCGACTCGACGATTTCCATGATTTTATCGGCATTTTCGACGATTGGCCTACCAGAGCGTGCCTCATCTTCGACGTCCATATTACCAGAACAGAATCGTTGGAACCACCGCTTTGCTGTTGTATTCGATACTGCATTGGGTCCATAAACAGCACAAATTTTTTTGGCCGCCTGCTACGCCTTTTCACCTTGGTCGTAGTGGTACTCTAGAGTGTATCGAATTTTCTCTTTGTTTACCTCCATTTTGGAACGCTGTAACACACAACCGGCTTCACCAAACACAAAACTGTCAAAGAACTTTTTTTGAAGCGTAATGTCACCTTTAAATCGCCGTATAGTATGACCCGATGCGATATATACATCGTGAGATATGGTTCACTAAAAACATCTAGCGGAAAACGCTCAGAACTTTTTTCCTTCACCCAATATTTTATTTATTCCTAATAAATCTGTAATTTGGTTCCATCTGGTAGTATAAGACAAAAGAGACAGACGAAAAAATGGTACACGATTCAGTTTCTCGAAAATCTCATGGCTTTGTTTTCATTAGAAGACTGTTGTAACGTTTTGCAGTTGAAGAAAAGGGTTAGTCTTTCTATACATAAATAGTCGTGTCTGTTAATCAAAAGCACGACGATACCTTTCTTTTTTTTCCAAATAACAGCCTTGTTAGTGAAAAAAAAAGAAAAATAATTTAACTTGTATTCACCGCACTTTTATGTCATGAACCTATATTCAGAGATGTGCAGTCGTAGTAGGCTGTGAGATAAGAAAAAAACCTATTGGATTCAAAAAGATCCTATTTAAATTAATTTTTTTTCCAGTGTAAGGTAGTGCGGACCCTTCTCAGCATCTTGCTCGAAATTTTCCTAAATCCAGGTGAAAAAAAATTTAATCAAAGTGGTACATTTGCAATCGATGGAATTTCTCAACGCCGAAGCCGTTCTAGTATTGGATAAAAATTATTTTCAAGAAGTGCAAAAGAAAAAAAAAAACAAAAAGGGTGGGAGGCAGCTTGCTGGAACTTTCAATGACTTTCGTCTACCTTTGAGGCTTGGTGAACTTGACGAGGGGCTTGGAATCGTTCCTGGACGGCTCGGCCGATATCGCTTGTCTCTTCGGTCTCTGACCAGGCCTCAGCGGACCATCTGGCATGCTAAGCTCCACGATCTGACGAAATTTGTCAATTTCGTTTTGCAAATAACGTATCGTATTGTCGCGCTCCTCGAGAAGCCTCTCAAGTTCCTCGACCGTCTCGTCTCTCTGACGAAGGGCCTCCGTTCTCTCGTAAAGAAGTCTCTTCAAGTCACCGATCGAATCCATCTCGACGGACTCAAACCCGCGCACTCGCTAAATTATCAATCATTTACAAGAACAAGTTTCGCAAATTCTTTTTTTTTTCACATACGCCAACGTTGCACTCCCCCCCGTTACCCGCGAATCTGCATCCCCAAAGGAGACCGGAAGTTGGCCGGGTATTCTCATTGAGTCGCGGGAATTTCGCTCGAGCAAACCCAAACAAAAATTTCACGGTGATACGAATGAAATGCTCGAAATCCTCGAAAATATTGTCCAGAAATTCATCAAAATTAAACGGAATTCTTTAATTTTCGAAAATAAGAAAAACAGATCAGCTTTTTGACGGTAAAACTCGTGACTGATTTTTTTACCTTCAAACGCACGCTTTTCTCGATCATAAAGAGGGTGTCTCAAAATGATCTGACATTTCAAATTGCGCGCCATTTTGACAACTTGCGTCAGGAAGTATTGAGGTTTAGTCGTGGAGAATTGCACGATCGAGCAACGCATGGAAATTGTGAAAAATGCAATGTTAAACAATGTTAAACAATTTATTGCAGACGAAGTTTCATGGTCGTGTTATCTCGCGTCGCGTTGATGTAAATTGGCCACCAAGATCGTGGAGTTTTGACGCCATTGGACGTCTTTCTTTGGGCTTCTCTAAAAGGAAAAGTGTATGCCAATGATCCACAGATCATTGAGGAGCTCAAGGAAGCAATTGGACGCACCATTAATGAAATTAGTCCGCAATTGTGCGAAAATGTTATTGAAAATTTCGTCAAAAGAGTGAAACGTTTGCAAACAGGGCGGCCATTTATCGGATATTGTGTTCCCAACATAACCTCCACGTTTGTACTTTATATTAAAATAAAAATATTCGTACTTTTCAAATAAATGATACGTTTTATTAATAAATTTGAATGTCAGGTCATTTTGAGACACCCTTTAAAACCAGTCCTACCAGGGGTTAAATAGGCTTTATCATACATGATTTTTTTGGTTTTTTCTACATAAGGAAGAGACTGGTGTGCGAGACAATTGATTTAATTAACATTTAATTAGTGAGAAATCCATCTTAATACCGAAAAACGGAGCATATCAGCAAAAACGTCATTTTTTAGATAAAAATTGGGGTAAAAACGAACCCCGGTTATGAGTTCTAGGGTTGAATTTCCCTAGATACAGAAGTTCCCTAGATACAGGAGGAATTTCAAACATCGCGCAATATTCCGAAAGAAAAAAAATAGTGGAATTTGTAAATTGGTTAAATAAAAACCTATAAGTGTCACTACGGCTCGAAATTTCTTCGCAATATTCTCCCCCAGAATCCCTATGGCCCGGCATAGGCGAGCAAATTTTTAAATAAAAACTGGATTGCGAATGGACCCCGGTCATGGGTTCTAGGGTTGAATTTCCCTAGATACAGGAGTCCCACAGGAATCTCAAACATCGCGCGATACTCCGATAGAAAAAACACTTGGTAAAATTGGTAAATTGGTAAAAAAAAAACCTCGTAAGTATTGCTACGACCCGAAATTTCTTCGCTATATTTTCCCCCGAAGTCCCTAAGATCCGGAATATAGGCGAGCAAATTTTTAAATAAAAACTGGAGTGCGATCGGACCACGGTCATGGGTTCTACTCTTGAATCTCCCTCGGTGGAGGAGTTCCATAGCAATGTCAAACATCGCCCAGTATTGCGAAAGAAAAAAAAATAGTGAAATTGATAAATTTGTAAAAAAAAACCTATTAGTGTCACTACGGCTCGAAATTTCTTCGCAATATTCTCCCCCAGAATCCCTATGACCCGGCATAGGCGAGCAAATTTTTAAATAAAAACTGGATTGCGAATGGACCCCGGTCATGGGTTCTAGGGTTAAATTTCCCTAGATACAGGAGTCCCACAGGAATCTCAAACATCGCGCGATACTCCGATAGAAAAAACACTTGGTAAAATTGGTAAATTGGTAAAAAAAAAACCTCGTAAGTGTCGCTACGACCCGAAATTTCTTCGCTATATTTTCCCCCGAAATCCCTAAGATCCGGAATATAGGCGAGCAAATTTTTAAATAAAAACTGGAGTGCTATCGGACCACGGTCATGGGTTCTACTCTTGAATCTCCCTCGGTGGAGGAGTTCCATAGCAATCTCAAACATCGCCCAGTATTCCGAAAGAAAAAAAATAGTGAAATTGATAAATTTGTAAAAAAAAAACCTATAAGTGTCGCTACGGCTCGAAATTTCTTCGCAATATTCTTCCCCAGAATCCCTATGACCCGGCATAGGGGAGCAAATTTTTAAATAAAAACTGGATTGCGAATGGACCCCGGTCATGGGTTCTAGGGTTGAATTTCCCTAGATACAGGAGTCCCACAGGAATCTCAAACATCGCGCGATACTCCGATAGAAAAAACACTTGGTAAAATTGGTAAATTGGTAAAAAAAAAAACCTCGTAAGTATTGCTACGACCCGAAATTTCTTCGCTATATTTTCCCCCGAAATCCCTAAGATCCGGAATATAGGCGAGCAAATTTTTAAATAAAAACTGGAGTGCGATCGGACCACGGTCATGGGTTCTACTCTTGAAGCTCCCTCGGTGGAGGAGTTCCATAGCAATCTCAAACATCGCCCAGTATTCCGAAAGAAAAAAAATAGTGAAATTGATAAATTTGTAAAAAAAAAAACCTATAAGTGTCGCTACGGCTCGAAATTTCTTCGCAATATTCTTCCCCAGAATCCCTATGACCCGGCATAGGGGAGCAAATTTTTAAATAAAAACTGGATTGCGAATGGACCCCGGTCATGGGTTCTAGGGTTGAATTTCCCTAGATACAGGAGTCCCACAGGAATCTCAAACATCGCGCGATACTCCGATAGAAAAAACACTTGGTAAAATTGGTAAATTGGTAAAAAAAAAAACCTCGTAAGTATTGCTACGACCCGAAATTTCTTCGCTATATTTTCCCCCGAAATCCCTAAGATCCGGAATATAGGCGAGCAAATTTTTAAATAAAAACTGGAGTGCGATCGGACCACGGTCATGGGTTCTACTCTTGAAGCTCCCTCGGTGGAGGAGTTCCATAGCAATCTCAAACATCGCCCAGTATTCCGAAAGAAAAAAAATAGTGAAATTGATAAATTTGTAAAAAAAAACCTATAAGTGTCGCTACGGCTCGAAATTTCTTCGCAATATTCTTCCCCAGAATCCCTATGACCCGGCATAGGCGAGCAAATTTTTAAATAAAAACTGGATTGCGAATGGACCCCGGTCATGGGTTCTAGGGTTGAATTTCCCTAGATACAGGAGTCCCACAGGAATCTCAAACATCGCGCGATACTCCGATAGAAAAAACACTTGGTAAAATTGGTAAATTGGTAAAAAAAAAAACCTCGTAAGTGTTGCTACGACCCGAAATTTCTTCGCTATATTTTCCCCCGAAATCCCTAAGATCCGAAATATAGGCGAGCAAATTTTAAAATAAAAACTGGAGTGCGATCGGACCACGGTCATGGGTTCTACTCTTGAAGCTCCCTCGGTGGAGGAGTTCCATAGGAATCTCAAACATCGCGCAATACTCCGAAAGAAAGAAAAAATTGGTAAAATCGGTAAATTAGTAAAAAAAAAAACCTATAATTTTCGCTACGACCCGTAATTCCTCCGCAAGACTTACCTCAACTACCGCAAACCCAACCAATGTGCCCAAAGGCTAAAAAACACGGTAGCAGCTGGGGACAAAAAATTCCCAAAAATTATTCAAAGATCGTATCGATGGTCAAAAAAATTCCTCGGGTCTCGGAAGAAAAAAAAAAAAGGAGCACCGCTGTTCGAGAAAAAATATGAAAATCTCGATGTCTCGCGGCCACCTCGCGAAAAAAAAAACCGCCGCCACTCCGCGCCCGACACACGAAAAACCGTATGAACGATTAACCGCGATTTTTCCATCGATCCTCGCCACCGCGCTAGTCTCGCGAGATTGCGCGGAAAATCTTCGTTACTTCGCCGGACTGGATAGAAAACGAAAGAAAAATAAAAAAATATAAAAAAAATAAAATAAAAGATGAAGCATTTGTGGTAAAAGGGTGCGAGCGATCGGCGCCTGTTGGACGTTGTCCAAAATCGACAAGGATATTACGAAAGTGGCAAAAATCTCCCAGTCGTAATATCGAAGCTGTCCACTTCCAATGAATATTTGTTTTCACGGATGCGCGTTGGAAAATTGCCGGATTTGGAGAGAAAACACGAATGACGCGGCTCGCGGTCTTGCGCTCGCGCGAGATTGCACTCCGAAACACATTACGTAAGTGTCTCTTCGAGTGCTTGATATATTTGCGCGGATGTGGATGAGATCGTTCGCGATTTGCCGCGGCACTAATGTGCCTCTATTTTTCTTGGAAGAATCGCAATTATTTATTCGCGGGATGAATGATGACCGACGAATTTTCACGTATATACGAACGG
>OZ010711.1:36069322-36153091 GCA_963932345.1 Ophion ventricosus | reverse complement strand
GGATGATTTTCTTTTAAGGGGTTACGTGAGTTTGAAAATTTAAAAAAATCAATTTTTTATATTTTATTATCTAATAGTACAATATGTCTAGAATATTCTCCCAAAGTTTTGAGTCAATCGGAGTAAAAGTCTAGGAGAGAGAGCCTTTGGGAATTCCCACCGTTGCGAAAGACCGGCCGGGAGCGATGCAGGTATACGCATTTTTCTCAAAACACTATTTTTGAAGTCGGTGGACACGATTTCTCAAAAACTAATGCGCCGATCTTATTGAAATTTTGCACCCTTCTTCAAAATAGCATTGACTAGTGATTGAACGAAGGTTTTTTTTTCGAATACAACAAATTTTACAAGGCTATACGTAGAGTAAATTGTACCAAAAATTGAACTATTTTGGATACAACTTTGCCAAAAATTCAAATTTCAATTTTTTTTAAAATCCTTCGTTCAATCACGAGCTATACTTATCTACTAACAGAAAAAATTTGGTTCTTTGATTTCAGATAAAGCTATCATGAGTTATCCTGACTACCACGAGGACAGATTTTTTTAAGGGATCTCCGGAAACCAGGTCCCACCGGCTGAATTTCCCAAATTTTTGGATGCATATTTTATAAAATATTGTTGAAATGTTGCTCTTTTGTGTGCTTAACATTTTGAATAAAATAATTTATATATTATATTTAAAAAAAAGAGAAAATAAGCTTTTTTTTGGCTTCAAAACCCACGTAATCCCTTAACACTTCGTGGTCACCCTGGATAGAATCGACCCGTCGATCAATTTTTGGCGTAAATATATAATAGTTTCCGGTTTCGAATGGGACTGTACACGAAGAGAATTAAAAAGTAATTTTTGTCGTGAATTTCACGGTAAAAATTACCGTGATATATTACAATGTAGTGACAAGTGAGAAAAGCATAATAATTCGTATGCGACAAGTTTTTTGTTAACTCACGTTACAGAAAATGTCAAATACGTAGCTAAAATTTTACTATACAAGAAGGGTAGCGCGCACGATAATTTTTACCGAGAGCACAATACATTTTCCTATAACACTCATTAAATTTTATAATAAATCTTAAAATAATTGTTATAAAGACGATACTTTTTTATAGACATTTTTCAAAGGCATAAAATAATAAAATGCACAGTAAAATTTCGCTGATATTATATATTTTTAAAATTTAAGTTTTGCGTATTTTGTTACACATGAAAATTTACTAGAAAATCTGGTAAAATGTTCTATCTGAAGAAGAAATTTTATTTTATTTTCGTGAAAATCTGTGTGTTTACTCAGTAATAATAAGCGAAGTTTCAGGATTGTCATCTGGTTACCGTTACTGCACGGTAATTTTTAACATTTAATTCTCTCCGTGTATTCACCATCTTACCTGGAGCTTGAAGTATCCTCATACCATAAAATTTACCCTCTTCACATTTCGGAATAAATACCTTTTTCGAACGCGCACGATGCTACTATTTTTTTCCCAAAAGTAGCATATCTAAGCGGTATCACACCCTAATTTTCGGTAAAAATTATGAAAATTCACGGAACTATGATTTTTTGAGCGAAAAAGTGTATTTTTCGCTTTTTCGCCTCTTTATGAATTTTTTCAAACACGTAGCCATTTTATTTATTATAAATAAATTTTTCATACATCATCCAGAAAGTTCAAAGCACGTTCCGTAATTTTTTGAACCACTTCGGACGGATAGTTTGGTCACAATACTTTTTTGAAAACTGACTGGGTAGAATCGACCAAAGTGCGATCACCGCGATTGAATTTGGAAGTTTGACCACGAAGGGTTCAATTGCACAACACTTTTTAAATATACTTTTAGCGATTACCGTTAAAATTTATGAATTTATTGAATAAATTAATCATCAATAATTCATCATTTGATAATTAATTGATCATTAATATTGAACAATAATAAAATGTTGGATATCTATCGCGTCTTTGTCACTCTATTGAACAAAACAAAAAAGGGTACTTGGTTCGCCAGACACTTGTGGATTCGTCGAAAGCGACGAATTAAAAATAGTTGACATTAATATTTATACACTACGTACGAATTACATGGCACGCTGAGCTCCAGAAATATCTATTTCTTTTCCTCGTGATTAATCATGTGGGTAGGAGTCAATAAATAGGCTCCGGGACAAACAGCTTTGCTTCTAAAGTGGCAAATACACTGTACGATATATACCATATACACATATATGTATAAATCTCGTTAAGTATCGTCCGCGCTTTGAATTATTTAAGCCACGCGATCGCGCGCGGCTTAAAGGCACTCTGCTTTTTTTTTGCTTTGTGTCTCTCTCTCTCTCTCTCTCTCTCTCTCTCTCTCTCTCTCTCTCTCTGTCTTGGGGCCATTCCACAGCTACGATTTCACCACAATTCGTGTTTGTCTCCCGCTGAATTACGTCACCCAACGAGCTTTAATCAATTCGTCGGTGAATTTATTTATCGCCCGAGATAATAAAAAGCAAAACACTTTTTTTTTCGTCCTAAGCGAATACTGTCGTTTTTTGTCTCTCTAGAAGAAAATTCAAAACGAATCGCAAAGATTCGACGAGTGCACCGAGTGCAGCAAGTATATATTTTTTTCATTATTGTTCGTCGTTATTAGTGAAAAAAAATTATCATAATCAATGAATTAATTATAATTAATGATCATTCGCTAATTCTTAATTAATTATTCATTAGAATAATTAATTGGCTGGATCAAATTTAATTATATTCAACGTTGCGACAAATTAAAATTATCGTAATTAATTCTAATGATATAATTATAATGATATAAATATATAATTATTGTTCGTCATTATTAGTGAAAAGAAAATTATCATAATCAATGAATTAATTGTAATTAATGATCATTCGCTAATTCTTAATTAATTATTCATTAGAATAATTAATTGGCTGGACCAAATTTAATTATATTCAACGTTGCGACAAATTAAAATTATCGTAATTAATTCTAATGATATAAATATATAATTATTGTTCGTCATTATTAGTGAAAAAAAAATTATCATAATCAATGAATTAATTGTAATTAATGATCATTCGCTAATTCTTAATTAATTATTCATTAGAATAATTAATTGGCTGGACCAAATTTAATTATATTCAACGTTGCGACAAATTAAAATTATCGTAATTAATTCTAATGATATAATTATATAATTATTGTTCGTCATTATCAGTGAAAAAAAAATTATCATAATCAATGAATTCATTATAATTAATGATCATTCGCTAATTCTTAATTAATTATTCATTAGAATAATTAATTGGCTGGATCAAATTTAATTATATTCAACGTTGCGACAAATTAAAATTATCGTAATTAATTCTAATGATATAATTATAATGATATAAATATATAATTATTGTTCGTCGTTATTAGTGAAAAAAAAATTATCATAATCAATGAATTAATTATAATTAATGATCATCCACTAATTCTTAATTAATTATTCATTAGAATAATTAATTGGCTGGACCAAATTTAATTATATTCAACGTTGCGACAAATTACAATTACAAATTACAATGATATAAATATATAATTATTGTTCATCATTATTAGTGAAAAAAAAATTATCATAATCAATGAATTAATTGTAATTAATGATCATTCGCTAATTCTTAATTAATTATTCATTAGAATAATTAATTGGCTGGACCAAATTTAATTATATTCAACGTTGCGACAAATTAAAATTATCGTAATTGATTATAATGATTAATTATCGTAAACTTTAATCAATTCGTCCGTGAATATATTTCTCGCTAGAGATAATAAAAAAAGCAAAACACTTTTTTTTTGCCTAAACGAATACTGTCATTTTTTGTCTCTCTAGAAGAAAATTCAAAACGAATTGCAAAGATTCGACGAGTGCACCTCGTGCAGCAAGTATATATTTTTTCATTATTGTTCGTCATTATTAATGAAAAAAATTATCATGATCAATGAATTAATTATAATTAATGATCATTCGCTAATTCTCAATGAATTATTCATTAGAATAATTGACTGGACCAAACCAATTCAACGTTGCGACGGATTAAATTTATCGCAATTAATCATAATGATTAATTATCGTAAACTTCAATCAATTTGTCAGTGAATATATTTCTCGCTAGAGATAATAAAAAAGCAAAACACTTTTTTTTTCCCAAACGAATACTGTCATTTTTTTTTTGTCTCTCGAGAAGAAAATTCGAAACGAATTGCGAACATTCGACGAGAGCACCAGCTGCACGAATTATGCACTTTTTTCATTATTGATCGTCATTATTAGCAAAAAAAAAAACGATCATAATCGATCAACGAATGAATTATAATTAATAATCAATCGCTAATTCTCAATGATTTATTCATTAGAATAATTGACTGGACCAAAGTTAATTACATTCAACGTTGCGACGGATTAAAATTATCGTAATTAATCATAATGATTAATTATCGTAAACTTTGATCAATTTGTCAGTGAATATATTTCTCGCTAGAGATAATAAAAAAAGCAAAACACTTTTTTTTCCCAAACGAATACTGTCATTTTTTTTTACTCTTGAGAAGAAAAAAAAGTCGAAACGATTTGCAATAATTCGACCAGCTGCAAGAATTATGCACTTTTTTCATTATTGGCTGTCATTATAAGCAACAACAAAAAAAATGAAATGCATAGCACTCTCCCCATAGGCGTTTTATATCACGTGAAAATTATTTCGAATTGAGAGGCACGTTCGTAAAAGTGACACAGACTCGTTCTCCAATTGCACCATCCATAGTGATATATATATATTTTTTTTATCCGACGGATAAAATAGACGCGGCTCTTCGAGCATATTACGATGAATGTGCATATATAGATATATGAGGTATTCCAGCCCAAGTGTGTAAACCCGTGACCCTGATCCTCTCGGATTTCTTTGATTTTTTTTCATATGATCGCATTGAGTCTAAAATACACCCTCATAATTTTTTTAGATTTTTCCAAACATCCCTCATTTTAAAAAAAACGCCATTTTTTTTTAATCTAAAAAAATTCTGAAAAAACCGTGATAATATATAAAAATTTTCAAGCTATCACCCGTAGTGGGCAGATTTTTTTTTCTGTGTGTTTTACAAGCTATTAACGTTCTCAAAATTCCAAAAAAATCTCAAATAGCTCACCTTGAGCAGATACTGAATTATTTGGGTACTCAAATTAATTTCGTTGATGATTTTCGAAGAATGCAATACGAATTATAAACCTTAAAATGAGAATAATGCCTTCGTATTGCCTGAATAATCCCGAGCAGAAATTTGTTCAGGGTGAAATCCGGACCGGATCAGGCTGCCACAATAGCAAATCCGGGCCGGATCAGGCAAATTTAGTCCGGCCCTGATCAGGGATGTAACGCTTTTGCAAATTCAGGTCCGGATCAGGCACCTTATCAGGCTCTGATCAGGCGCTTTATCAGGCCCGGATCAGGCACCTTACCAGGCTCGGATTAGGCACTATATCTGGCTCGGATCAAGCAACTTATCTGGCCCGGATCAGGTGCCTCATCCTGCCTGAGACATGCGTGTCATCTGGCTCAATCATTTGATTAATTTTTTGTTTAAAAATAGATCAACATTTATTAAATTATTATCGCAGTTACACGTTATCAAGTTTACTAACGTTATTAAAAATATGAAACATATGAAAACATTTTTTTTAAGTTTAAGTTTTTATTTTACTTGACTTGATCGTTTAGTTTTTGTTCCGGTTTTGGCGATGACCGTCCCAATCTTTCCGGCCCAATCTGTCCGGCGCAAATCATGCGTGCCTGATCAGGGCGCCTTATTGATACCTGATAAGGCTTCTATCCGGCGCAAATCAGGCGTGCCTGATCAGGGCGCCTTATTGATCCCTGCTCAGGCCCCTGTCTGGCGCAAATCAGGCGTGCCTGATCAGGGCGCCTTATTGATCCCTGCTCAGGCCCCTGTCCGGCGCAAGTCATGCGTGCCTGATCAGGGCGCCTTATTGATACCTGATAAGGCTTCTATCCGGCGCAAATCAGGCGTGCCTGATCAGGGCGCCTTATTGATCCCTGCTCAGGCCCCTGTCTGGCACAAATCAGGCCTGCCTGATCAGGGCGCCTCATTGATCCCTGCTCAGGCCCCTGTCCGGCGCAAATCATGCGTGCCTGATCAGGGCGCCTTATTGATCCCTGATCCGGCCCTGATGGATCCTCAGGCAGCCTGATTAGATTTCTGCTCGGGATGCTCCACAACATGATATAGCGTCCGGGGTTCTTAATATGTTTTTTTTTCAAAATAGGTATAAATAATTCTACTTGTCGGTAATTCCTATTTTATTATTCGAAAATCATCAACGAAATTAATTTGAGTACCAAAATAATTCAGTATCTGCTCAAGGTGAGCTATTTGAGATTTTTTTTGGAATTTGGAGAACGTTAATAGCTTGTAAAACACAGAAAAAAAAATCTGCCCACTACGGGTGATAGTTTGAAAATTTTTATATATTATCACGGTTTTTTCAGATTTTTTTTAGATTTAAAAAAAATTGAGTTTTTTTTAAGTATTTTTTTTAAAATAAGGGATGTATGGAAAAATCTAAAAAAATTATGAGGGTGTATTTTAGACTCAATGCGATCATATGAAAAAAAATCAAAGAAATCCGAGAGGGTCAGGGTCACGGGTTTACACACTTGGGCTGGAATACCTCATATATATATATATATATATATATATATATATATATATATATATATATATATATATATATATATATATATAACGGTATTAAGACTATTTATGTACGGTTCGTGGATCGGCGAATTCTGGCCCCGACGAACTCTTCAATGATTGCTGAACGAGGAGACGCGTATCGTCAATAAAAACCTGCGACGACGAGGTTCTCGCGACGTTGTTACAAGATGCGAATTCACGGGATTTAGCGAGCGGGCGAGACGATCGCGAATCACACTTTTGACGAAACAACATTTTAATTTTTTTCATCGCTTCGATTATTAATTTTTAATAAATATTGAATTATTTATTTTGTTTTTATATATTTAATTATTTTTTTTTATTCGTTCTCGTCGGCCCCAACGAGGAGAGGACCGCGCACTTTTCACCGAGATGGCTGTCTCACCTAACCGCGACGAGACCAGTCGGCGACTATTTTATTGTGACACATATTTTTTTCTTAATCGCACATTTGTCCGCTATCAGTCTGCCTGTCTGACGATAATATATGTGTGCATGTACACACGTATGTATTATCGGACGATAATGCATATATGAGGCATTCTTCATCAACTGGGCCACTTTTGTTTTTCAACCTCTCAAATTTTTTTTCAAAATCTGCCAGTTTGAAATATTAGTCAAAAGGAACGTCTGTGATTTTTTTTAGATTTTTTTAGGCGTCCGTTCAGGATTTTCAATTTTTCATTGCGAACACTGTATCCGAAAAAATATTCATCGAACAAAAAAAACACAAGAATAAAAACTTTTTTATTTTTTCCGTTTTATCGAAAAAAATCAAAATCATAATTTTTCTGCATTGAAAACATTGAAATTTGGCAAAAAAATGAGAACAACATTTTTTTGCCAAATTTCAATGTTTTCAATGCAGAAAAATTATGATTTTGATTTTTTTCGATAAAACGGAAAAAATAAAAAAAATTTTATTCTTGTGTTTTTTTTGTTCGATGAATATTTTTTCGGATACAGTGTTCGCAATGAAAAATTGAAAATCCAGCATGCGTTGCAATGCCACTCAACGAAAGTGTCTGTGTTTTAATTTTGTCTATTGAAGTTCTATTGGATACACAATATTTTTTTGTTTTTTCCGTTTGGTGCGTACACGAATAAATCAGAATGTTTTCCGACGCGTGAGGAGGCCACATACAGCTATCCATGTTAGAAGTATGCATTTTCCAAATTTAGTCCACACACTTTTAGCGATTGCCCCTGTGCTTTGTTGATGGTCATTTCAAATGCGAGTCGCACCGGAAACTGCAAAGATTTTAACTCGAATGGCATATATCTGTCGAAATCATTAAGATGCGTGGCAACAGTACGTCCAATTAAAAAAACTCAATCTGATGAACGATGCGCGAACGCATAGAAGACGGATAATTATCCGATACGACTCGCGCGCCACCTATCGTACGTTGATGTTACTATGTCAGAAACATTCACGCAAGTGCCAACAACAACTGTACAAAGTTTCAACTCAAGCGGATGAACGATACGCGAACGTATAGAAGACGAACAATCATCCGATACGACTCGCGCGCCACCTATCGTACGTTGATGTTACTATGTCAGAAACATTCACGCAAGTGCCAACAACAACTGTACAAAGTTTCAACTCAAGCGGATGAACGATACGCGAACGTATAGAAGACGAACAATTATCCGATACGACTCGCGCGCCACCTATCGTACGTTGATGTTACTATGTCAGAAACATTCACGCAAGTGCCAACAACAACTGTACAAAGTTTCAACTCAAGCGGATGAACGATACGCGAACGTATAGAAGACGAACAATCATCCGATACGACTCGCGCGCCACCTATCGTACGTTGATGTTACTATGTCAGAAACATTCACGCAAGTGCCAACAACAACTGTACAAAGTTTCAACTCAAGCGGATGAACGATACGCGAACGTATAGAAGACGAACAATTATCCGATACGACTCGCGCGCCACCTATCGTACGTTGATGTTACTATGTCAGAAACATTCACGCAAGTGCCAACAACAACTGTACAAAGTTTCAACTCAATCGGATGAACGATACGCGAACGTATAGAAGACGAACAATTATCCGATACGACTCGCGCGCCACCTATCGTACGTTGATGTTACTATGTCAGAAACATTCACGCAAGTGCCAACAACAACTGTACAAAGTTTCAACTCAAGCGGATGAACGATACGCGAACGTATAGAAGACGAACAATCATCCGATACGACTCGCGCGCCACCTATCGTACGTTGATGTTACTATGTCAGAAACATTCACGCAAGTGCCAACAACAACTGTACAAAGTTTCAACTCAAGCGGATGAACGATACGCGAACGTATAGAAGACGAACAATTATCCGATACGACTCGCGCGCCACCTATCGTACGTTGATGTTACTATGTCAGAAACATTCACGCAAGTGCCAACAACAACTGTACAAAGTTTCAACTCAAGCGGATGAACGATACGCGAACGTATAGAAGACGAACAATCATCCGATACGACTCGCGCGCCACCTATCGTACGTTGATGTTACTATGTCAGAAACATTCACGCAAGTGCCAACAACAACTGTACAAAGTTTCAACTCAAGCGGATGAACGATACGCGAACGTATAGAAGACGAACAATTATCCGATACGACTCGCGCGCCACCTATCGTACGTTGATGTTACTATGTCAGAAACATTCACGCAAGTGCCAACAACAACTGTACAAAGTTTCAACTCAAGCGGATGAACGATACGCGAATGTATAGAAGACGAACAATTATCCGATACGAATCACGCGCCACCTATCGTACGTTGATGTTACTATGTCAGAAACATTCACGCAAGTGCCAACAACAACTTTACAAAGTTTCAACTCAAGCGGATGAACGATACGCGAACGTATAGAAGACGAACAATCATCCGATACGGCTCGGACGCCACCTATCGTACGTTGATGTTACTATGTCAGAAACATTCACGCAAGTGCCAACAACAACTGTACAAAGTTTCAACTCAAGCGGATGAACGATACGCGAACGTATAGAAGACGAACAATTATCCGATACGACTCGCGCGCCACCTACCGTACGTTGATGGTACTATGTTAGAAACCTTCACGGAAGTATCAACAACAACTGTACAAAGTTTCAACTCAATCGGATGAATGGTATAGGAATGCATATGGGACAAACCCAAACATTTATTTTTATGTATATAGATGATAGATGATATAATAGATGAAACGGGGATTTTGGAGATATTCGACTTCGTGGACCATTATGAAGGGAGAGGGAGAGAAGATTGATTGAGTGATTGATATATTTATTAATTGTTTATTTTCGACTTTCTATAAGAAATTTATTTTTATTTCAAGACTACCTTCCGCTCGCGGCTTCGCCCGCGTAAGATTTGGCCCATAGGAACTTCATTACCAGTTGCACCCCTTATTGGAAGTTGTTTGAAAAAATCCTAGAATATGCGTCTTATTATTTGTTCTGAAGAATATTTATACTAAGTTTCAAGTTCACACACGCAATGAATGCAGGTTTCCAAACTTTTAACATCCCTCATGCTTTTAAGAGTTTATTTCGAAAAAAATCCTTTCTTAATGAACCTTTACAACTTCTAAAGAACACATCTTCCAAATTTCATGTTTCCATCTTCAGTGGTTTCGACTATGCGTTGTCTATATGTCAGTTAGTCAGTTAGTCAATCAGCCACGGAACTGTTTTATACGTATAGATTGATAAATTAATTTATTTTTAAATTATTTAATATAATCGATTTAAATGAATTATTGATATTGTTTAGAAATATTACTTGTTAATATTAGTTGTGCAATTCATTGATATTAATTGTGCGAGTTCCTCGAAGTCCTTGAAATCCTCTCCACCCCCCCCCCCCCCCCCCCTCCATATATATGAAAAGGGGATTTGGAAGACATTGATTCGCTGGGCATGCATCATAAACAGATTAAGAAAAAAATTATTATATAATATTCGATTTTTCTTAAGAAATTTATTTTTGTTTTCAGATTGATAAATTAAATTATTATAAAATTATTTAATATAATTTGAAGATCATATATATTAATTTTCGACTTCTCAGATTTTTTTTTTTTGAGATTGATAAGCTAATTTTTTTTTTTAATTATTTATTATAATTTATTTCACGATCAATTATATATATTGATTTTTGTGGGAGGAATGTCCTCGAAGTTCGTGAAATCCCCCCCCCCCCTCCCAAAATATAGATGCAAAGCAGATTTTGAAGACAATCGGTTAGGAGCTCTGTCTCTCTCTCTCTCTCTTTTTCTATAATTATATAACAATTAGTTTTTAGTTTCCATTTTTTAATAAGATATTAATTTTTGCTTCATGATTGATAAATTCATTGATTTTAACATTAATTAGTATAATTCGATTCAAGAAAATTATATATTTATTTTCATGCGAACATAGTCGTCAATATATATATATAAAAGTTTTATCAGTCATTCGATGACAATCGCAGAGGCGTTTTTGCGAGCCCGTTGCTCTAAAAATTTGCTCGGGTATCGCGTCCGGTAAGACTGGAAAGATCAGTGACCAATCTCGTTGTTGTTGATAAGAAGGCCACAAGCTCTCGTTATCGCAACGCAAAATTATCCTAACGCGATGTAATGCACTATCATCGAGGATCGAAATAACTCGGACAAGAATGTGAAAAAGGAAAAAAGAAAAACAATGACGAAACATGTTTTCGTTGGCATATCTCGAAATTACGATCGTTATACTGACAGATAAGAATGGCAGCTCGGGCCACGTGAGTCCGTGACTTACTTTCGGTGCCATTGAGTTTCCGGTACGAAGCTAATTCCCTTGGCGGACTTTACGATCGCGCGGGACGAATTGTTTTTGAGTGGCCAAAAAGCTCGGCAAACACACCAATTTGCCGAAAGGTAGCAGAGATTCTCGCGCAGACGAAATATCCTCCCGAAGCTTCAAGAGGTTACACCAACCTGAAATGTTCTAAAAACCGATTTTTTCATTTTTTTTCCTCATAGTTTGAATCATAAAGAAAATTTTAAGCTGAATGCGAAGTCTGTACCTACAATATTAACAAAGATATTAATTTTTTTCTACCGCACTGGGCAGCGCTCCCTTAGATATATGCACCCTTCGCTTCTATGAAACTAGTAACCGAGATTTCTTCTTGGAAGGTCCGATTCCACTGTCGATTGGAGGTTTAGGAGGATATAATTAAAACTGTAATCAAAGCATAAACGCTATGTGTAAAATCGCACCGAAAATAAGTTTCAGTGTACGAAAGTAGTTGAAATAGCTACTTCAATCGCTACATGTATTTATTAGATGAAGTACAAAGTTCTGAGCGTCAGCCTCCTTATTCGCCTGACTTGAGTCCTTGTGAGATTTTCCTCTTCCCGAGATTGAAAAAAATCACCTCAAGGGACGTCATTTTGGGACACTCGAAAACATTCAAACGGCTGCAACCGACCAGCTGAAGGCTATTCCAGTATCCGAGTTCCAGCACTGCTATGAGGAGTGGAAGAACCGTTTCCAGCACTGTGTGACTTCTCAAGGAAGTTATTTTGAGGGAGACAATATTGAATTGTAATTTTATTCGAATGAAAAAATTGAAAAAATCAGTCTCGTTACTTAATTTACACACCTCGTACACAAGATACCTCGTAAACACCAATTATAGGGCTAAAGTTCTTTCTCGAGCTCCGCCACCCCCTGAGTGGCTTCCATCCTGCGTCCTTCATCGCCTAAAAGCGCCTAAAAGTTCTTTCTCGAGCTAAAAGTCGAAAATCGCCTAAAAGTTCTTTCTCGAGCTCCACCACCCCCCGTGAGTGGCTTCCATCTTGCGTCCTTCATCGCCAAAAAGCGCTAGAAAGTCACCCACATCGATTGCCCAGGACCTCAAGTGTCATTGAACGTGGCACCAGCTGGAGGTGACATTTCGAAGACGCGAAAGTGCCATTTAGCGTTATCAGTTGGTGTTTTGAGTGTTCACGAATCAATTGAACGTCTTCACCGAGTAACACGAGGCGTTAGTGATTGTTTTTGAGTGTCCGCGATTGGCATCGAGGCCGTGTGAGTGACTCTCGTGACCCGGAGATTGCTAATGAGTGACCGTAAATTGGCTTCGAGACGGTATTTTCGTACGTGGAGTCTTCGTGTCATTCTGAATATAAAACGAGCTCGCGTCCAAGCGTTTACCGATGCAGCCGTTATCTTATTATTCGATTCGCGTCGGGAATGCCAATTTTTTCAATGCAATTGGACTCGGCAACGACAATCGCATAAGCAATCATCGTCATCATCATCATCATCGTTATCATCATCATCATCGTCATCCAACATTCTCGCGAGTGGATTCAACGTCCTGGCGAATAATTGACTCCACGAACACTACCCGTCCACAATCAGCCACGTCTCCGCGTATTTACCTGCCACTGGGTTACTGTTACGACTTTCATTACTCAACGAGATTAGATTGGTAATACGAGATTCGTGAAAAAAAAAGAAAAAAAAAACGATCTCAAGGACGAGAAAGATAAGCGATGAGCCTCGAATGATTGCCCGCCAATCACGCTAATCTACGTGCTCGCACGAGGCGAAAATAGCAACGAGAGAGAGAGAGAGAGAGAGCGTCTAATAATAGAACACCTATTGACATCCGGACCAGCTTTCACAATGGTGCTGAAATTTGCATCGTTCAAATGCAACGAAAGTTCTATTTTGTAACCTTCTTTCCTTATTCTCACTATTGTACGAAGTCTTTTACAGATTTTCGTTGTGAATCTTGGTGTATCATTGAAAATGCCTCGAAGATTTTGGTAGGCGAATTTTCGAGCAGCGTTCAACCCGCAAAGTAAAGACCTCCTTCCCCGAGCAGAGATCGGCGATGGCGGATTATCGGGTACCTAAACGAGGATACAGTGTTTGGAATACCAATATCTTAGGGCGTTCGATGAACCTCCCGAATGGCAGAAACTGGACATTGTCACTCAAAGGAGGCCAATGCAGAGCGCAAGTGAATCTGCGAAATCCCAGTTGGGCCTACTTCGAGCGTTCTCGCAGAACCTACTGGCCCCCCTTTTCGGCCTACTGTAGGCGCACTGTAGACCCTCTGGACCCTCCATTTAGCCTACTTTAGGCGTACTGTAGATCCTACGGGCCCTCTATTCAGCGAAAACGTATTTATTTCATCATCGAACGGGTTACCAGTCAGGCCACAATGGAGTGTTGATGGAGGAGATATCGAATTTGGGCTCAAAGCAGGTCAGGTGGGGTCGAGACAACGGACTTGAGATCGAAAGCAGGTTAAGGAAGCCTGTGTTATGCACGTTTCACTGAAACTAGGAGTCGAAAGAAGGGTTTGGGAGGACTAACAGAGGCTACACTGGACCAAATGGTGGCCTTTTCATGGCAGTGAACTCGACAAATGGGGTTTGGTAGGTTCAACGGAGGCTGGCAGCTTGTGCATTACCAAAGAAATGGGTCCTGCGAGTGTTCAGAGGAGGCTATGAATTCTAACATCGTATTCTATCCCCACCAGCTTGAGGGGTTAAACCATCTTGGCACTTGGAAAAATAGGTATAAAAATACTTTTTTTTTATGCGACTATTGAATATATGAAATAATGTGTATTTTTCACAAATACATTATAGTTTTATGAACAAATTGAAACAAAACGAATGAAAAAAGTTTAAAAATGGCGGAGATACAAGTTGTCTAGGAGGAGCCTCTTTTTAAACTGGTGGACAAAATATTTCGAGAACTACTCAACCGATTTCGATAAAATTTATACCACATACTCAATATAATCTTATCTGGGATGTAGCGTTTGATTTTTTTTTATTGGATGCCTCGTTGATTTCTTATTCATTTAAAAAAATCACAATTTTGGTAAACATTTTTTTTCACATAGCTGTCATTTCTGCAAAAAATTTTTTTTAACTTTTTCCCTATGTTACACTTCCGCTATTACCTTCTTTTACTTTACATAAAAAAACATTTTCAATTTATTTTTCAGGCGGTGTGTCTGACAGAAAAAAATCCACCATCGGCAAGGATTTTCAAAAGAGGGTCCTACTAGACGACTTATCTCTTCGCCATTTTTTTATTTCTCTTAATCATTTTTTTGTTTGTTCATAAAACTATATTTGTGAAAAATATAGTTTTTTCACAGTTCCACAAATATATTTGTGAAAAATGTAGTTTTCACAAAAATCATATATTTGTGAAAAATAAAAATGATTTTATATATTTAATAGTCTCGTGCAAATTAAAAAAAAAATGTTATACCTATTTTTCGCCAAGGTGGTGCAACGCCTTGATTACAACCTGAAGAAGAAACGAATGTACGCAAAGGCACTACAATTTCATAATATTCGTAAGATATTCGCAAGAGCGAAAGAGAAGTTAACCGCCTGACGAAGCGCGAAAGACAAACAAGAAGGGGAAAAAAAACGCCGAGCGTATCGAGAAAAGTAACAATTCTGTTTTACCCACCGAAGTATCGTTATCTACGCGAGTCCCCACAGCGAGAAGCGCGCGCGACCGAAATCGCGCGACGCGTATAATAATTATTATTGGAGACGTTTTAAGGTGAAATCACGAGGTGGCGTTGATCTCGCGCGTACAGAGCAAGCGATATTCGAAAACGGTAGAAGCGGCGCGCGCAGAGAAGTGAGGCAACGGGAGGGGGATGGGAAGATTCGAGGAGGAGCAAAAAGAACGATCGTAGCGCCGTCTGAGATCTTGGTCGAGATTCTCAAGCCTCTGCCAGATTAACCGTGGCGGTATGTATTCCCGGTGAGCTCGTTTTAACGTGTCGCCGGTGGCCGTGACAGCAGTTATTTTTAGCCACGGTGAGACAAGCGTTTCGCTCCCAAAGAGTGGAAGTGACGAGAGAGAGAGAGAGAGAGAGAGAGAGATAGAGAGAGAGAGAGAGAGAGAGAGAGAGAGAGAGAGAGAGAGAGAGAGAGATAGAGAGAGAGAGAGAGAGAGAGTGGGTGGGAGCGCGAGAGGGGAAGGGGGACACGGAGGGGGTCACGTGCAAGAGGGGAGTGGGGGGCCTAGTGAGGGAAAGTTGGAGGGAGGCGATTGAGAGAAGGAGAAAGAAGTGCAGTTGATCGTCATGTGGTGGATGGCGAGCGCGAGCGCACCATAGCGGAGGAATCGTGCTGGTAGGATGCCACGAGATCGAGAGACCGAGTGGGATCGAATCAAAGAACTAATTATCCGTGACGTCACTGCTCTCTGGTATCGAGCAAACAGCAAGAGAGAGAGAGAGAGAGGGTGGAGGGAGGAGGTAATAAAGTATATACCACGAGAGTTGGCGACTCGTCTCGAATTAAGGACAGCAACGGAGTTAAACGCGCTTGCGATTGTACCACGGTTCTGCTGTTTTCTTTCTTTTTTTATTTTTATTTTTCAATATTGAAACGATTCAACGGTCAGACGTCACACGAAGAGGTTAAAGACACGTCTTGCGTGCACGGAATGGTGGATATGGATGACGTATGAACGATAAGAGAGCCGAGCATCATATTTTTTTCTCTCATCATAGATTGATTGGAAATATTCGCGTCCGTGATCGGGCCTAGCCGAGGACGCGGAGCATGGATACCGGTTTTCGATTATATCGAAAAACCGGCTATGTCGGGTAAAAAATTCGAAAATCGGTATATCGGAGCCAAAAATATCTGATATTGAAAATCCGATATTTGGACTCGAATAATACCGATATTTCGATGACAGAGTTCAAAAGATTGAAATATTATAAATTTTATTATTTTCATTTCAGTTATATTTACTTGTTTTTTTTTCTTTACGTTTAATAGCCTTAAAATATTGTTACCTACTTTAAATAACTCCGAAGTTTCAATTTATTTATCTGGACCTAAAATGGCACTATAGGAAAACGACGGTAACCGGGGTCTCCATTTAGACAAGTTTCCGGCCTTATCAACAAAAAGTGATAGTTGAAGAAAAAAAAATCTACCGCTGCCCGATAAATGGCCACGATATATGTATACCGTCAAATTTTCAAGTAATTTTCATCATTAGTTTGTCTACTAACGGTAGCAACGTTCACGAACGATACTGCCATACTGACCGTCAATGAAAACCCTGGAACATCAAACGCCATACTCCAAGAGGAACTAAATAAGATCGAACGGGGGTTGAATAAATGGCGAATAAAGGCTAGCGAAACAAAATCCATACATATCACCTTCGCTACCAAGAAAGAAAATTGCCCGGATTTGTCGGTCTACAATCAACCGCTACCGAACGTGGAAGAGGTCAAATACCTGGCATGCATCTGGACAGAAGGATTACGTGGGCTAAACATATAAAAATCAAAAGAAGAGAGCTGGATCTAAGAGTCAGGAAAATATACTCGCTTATCGGTAAACACTCAAAACTCTTTTTGCGCAACAAGCGAATGATCTACAAAAGAGTCATCAAGCCAATATGGACTTATGGAATGTGCCTGTGGTGTACAGCAAGCAATTCAAACATCGATATACCGCAGAGACTGCAATCCAAAACCCTCAGGATAATTCCTGAGGGTTTTGACACATACACAGAGACTTTAAAATAAACACCATCAAGGAAGACAAAGCCTCAATCAAAGATACGGAATGAGGATTGAAAATGGACTTAACGAACACGCGGCAGGTCTACTCACGGAAAACGCAACAACAAGGTTACTTAACAAATATAAACCAAGAAACCTGTGAAATCAGTTCCAATAAGTAAAATAAACAACTGAACATACAGGAACAGCGCGAGCTGGGTCTCGCTGAATGCCTGCCACGTTAGAGCAAAATAATTAGTAATTTGCCTAATTAATAAGCTGCCTAATTCATAATAATTAGGCAGTGACATCTGTAATCAAGGTCGGCTAGACAATGAGTAGGCAAGCGGTGCATAGCCGCAGTTAGCTATTGTTGACTACGTCATGGTAAGATACCCACTTGAGAATTCCTGTGCGGAAACTTAGCAGGGTAGACCTAATAAAATTTGGGGCCTTCAATGGATTATCTGTGGATTCCATAGTAGGGTTTTCCGTAAAAGAGCCGGACCGGGCCCCTATTAGGCAATGGTAGGGTAGGTAGGCTGACTAAAACTATAGTCTAAGTACGGAGACCAAGTAAAGGCCTTTAAGGGGTGTAGTTGTAGATTTCTTAGTAGCGATTTCCCCAATACTACCAGACTTTGCTATTATAGGGGCAAATCAGTATAAATTGCTTGACTAAAGAATGTGTGGCATAATAATTATCGAGATCGATTAAATATAATAATTAAACTATGCGTTTAGTAGACGAGCTGTGATGCCTTGAGCCATCACGCATGCAGTGCATTCATTGGAACAACGCGGGATCAAACGTATCAAAATATGCGACAGAATTCTAAGCCTCAAATCTATTGAAATAACACATTTCTTTTTCACCGTGCACACACACGCGCGTACGCATATGGCTGCAATAATTTGTTATGAGGCACCGTTGAGGCAATTGTAAAGGGCCTGATTATGTTGCCTCCGATGGCCCTCGATAGCAAAGTGTAATCGGCCACTGATGGTCCATGTGAGACTTCCAGACTAGGGCCTTAATAAAGTTAGGAAAAATTAAAATGGGCCCGATCAAAGTCCGAACTCAATTTCCGCACGGGTTTTGTTCACTCGCAACGCCATCTGAAACGCAAGTTGGCTAGCCCGTCATGAGTAATTCGCTAGATAGTACGTGTGGTCACATAACCGCACTTTATTATTCGTAACCATGATTGGCTGGCCCAGTACGGTCTAGTTACTAGATGGCATTTTTAGTATAACGCTGCGACATCAAATGTGAAAATCAATTGCGTAGCGAATAGACAAGGGCTGGATAACAAAACATTTAGAATATTACTAGCTCCATAGCGAGGCAGCCATTAATCAGTTCGTACGGGCAATAGAACAAGCTCCGATAGTCCAAGCTCTACGAGGACACGAATTCAGCAAGTTTGCTTGAAGAAAACACGATGAACAGCCACCCGGATCACATCGGGATGTCCTTTTGATCGACCAACCATATGATAAATACGGTTCGTATAAAAACGATGGACTGCTGCGATATTTGTCCTAGCATTGGTTCATCCCTATCCACGAGAAAGAATGCGCGATACGCAGCGGAGTGTTTTGCTCGACGAGTTTCGCGAAGCGAAAGGGCGACGGAAACGGCGTACCGTCACCTTGGCCTCCTCGCGGTTTCTCGATAAAGCTATATAGCCTATCGCTTGGGAGACAACACCGCAAACTTATCTCGCGTGTTAACGCGACCACGGTAGCGCGCTGCCTTCTATTTCCTAGAAAATTGAAGTTAGTGGTGATATAAAACGGCGCCTGAATTTACGATTTTTCATTAACTACTGTATCAAATTGCCTACATTTTGAGATCCACGGAAGCCAAAAGCAGCAGAATTTTCAGGAAGTGTCAATACTGAAATCAAAATGCTTGTAGACGATTGAAATTTTTATCACCGAGATATTAATTTAGGACGCATTTGACTGCCAAAAGAATCAAGCAGTTTCACGGCATTCAGAACTTTTTAATATTCAAGTTGTACCTTTATCCATTTGGTAATACACACAACACCTCGTAAATACCAGTTATTGGCTCCGTACGAAATACTAGCGCCACGTACTGTTCGTATTTTTGTCGGCTCTGCCAAAGGCTCTGCGGTTATGGTTATAATATTGTAATAATATATAAAAATAAAAATCGCGTCCTCATTGCATTTTATTGGGACGTTGCATAAGTTCTCACTGTTTTCCAACAGATGGCGTTACCAGAACTGCGTGAGTGTAGTTTAAAATGGTAACGCATCTATAAAGAAGTACTATAAGCAAGTTTGAAATTCAGTGTATGTCATTTCGCCGAAGTGCAAACAACTTTTTTTTTTCATAGTGTTAAACATGTTAAATTTCGTGCCAAAAAAAAAACGAGTATTTGCGGGGAATGTTACTGCACTACTTTATTTTTGAAAAATCTGCAGCCGAAGCGCAGAATTCTTGTTCAGACTTTGAGCGACTATACGCTGTTGGAACCAAGCTGTAGAGATTGGTTTAGACGCTTCAAAAATCATGATTTTGATGTTGAAGATAAAGAACGCTCTGACACACCGACAAAGTTTGAAGACGAAGTATTGGAGGTGTTACTTCATGAAGACTCATGTCAGACGCTAGCTGAACTTGCCGAATCATTAGGAGTTGATCACACAATAGTTTCGAAAAGTTTGAAAGCATTAGGAATGATTCAAAAGCAAGGACATTGAGTGCCGTAAGAGTTGAAGCCGAGAGACGTCCAACGGCGTCTTTTCACGCGTGAACAGCTGCTGCAACGGCAGGAAAAGGAAAGGTTTTTTGCATCGTATCGTGGCTGGCGATGAAAAATGGATACACTACGATAACCCTAAGCGTAGAAAATAATGGGGTAAGCCCGGCCATGCATCAACATCGTCGGCAAAGCTTCATGGTTACAAGCTTCTGCTCTGCATTTGGTGGAATCAGCTGGGTGTAGTTTATTATGAGCTGCTCAAACCAAATGAACCATGACGAAGGATCGCTGTCGACTACATTTGATTTGTTTGAGCCGAGCATTGAAGGAAAAACGGCCGCTATACGAGCAGAGACACGACAAAGTGATTTTGCAGCATGACAACGCTCGGCCACATGTTGCAAAAACGGTGAAAAGCTAATTGGCAACTTTTAAATGGGAAGTTCTACCCACTCGTCGTATTCACCACAAAATCTGAAGTCGGACCTCTTCCGGTTTCTGGCTAAAGTGAAGTAGGTAGGATCTTGTTCGATGCAAAATCGTTTGTTGGTCATGAATTTTCAAGCCCTATCCTCGTCCAGGCCTCATAGCCCAATCGTTCGTGATACAATAAGGGTGTTTTTTTTTTTTTTTAAGAAGTGTCACGTGTCATCGGAACATATCTAGTCTCGATTTTGGAAAGTCCTTTTTAACCGCAGTAGTGCGAAAAAAATACATCTTTCTTCCATTTCCTTTTTGTTTTCTCTTTCTCTCCCTTTCTTTTTACTTTTCCGTGGATGTATCTTGTTTTATTATCTTTTTAGAAAGTTTACAATGCAGGCGTACAGCGGTACGTCGGGCTCCGGAGGTGTACTGTATAAGACTACTATTCTCGGGCTGATGGAATTCGAGGAGTGCCTCGACCGAGGAGACCTCTTTGGAGATCGTCCTCTCGTGCTCCTCCTCGGTACGAGAAGCAGGTTCGACGAGAATTCTTGCGATAATAGCTGACACACGAGGCGCCAGTACTCTCGTCACGGTTCTCTCTCTCTCTCTCTCTCTCTCTCTCTCTCTCTCTCTCTCTCTCTTTCTCTCTTTCTTTCTCTCTATTTCTTTTGCTCCTCTTTCTCCTTTTGATATTATAATTTTTCATCATTCTCGCATAAAATTTCGTTCGTACCGTTTTTTTCGCGACCTCCGACGACTCCACAAGATGAGTGAACATCAATGTTTCTTTCTTTGGACGGAGATTTACGCTTGAGTCCAACGGGAAATGAATACGATTTGGACTTGAAATAAAAATAGTTTTTATTTTCGAACAATGTGTCCATGTCCATATTTCTTTTCACCTATCACCCCGTTGCTTTCTCTCGACGATGCTGAATAAAATTAATACGATTGATCGTCCAGTTATTTGTTGTTCAACAGCCCGTGCAAAAATTTGTTGCATAGTCCCCAAATCCTGCCACATCGCTATAGGGATTTGATAGGGACGCCGCACATAGGGAGTTCACATTGGAATCCAAGTGGAAACCGCGCTATTTCCCGATTGACGTCGTTCGAAAATTTTTCATTTGAAATTCTCAAGCCGCATTTGTTCGATCTCCCAAAATAATATATCCTTTTCTCATCTCGTGCACAAATTTATTGGAAAGTCCCAAGATGCATCCGCATCTCTATGGGAATTTGTTTGGGACACCGCACATAGGGAGTCATCATCGGAATCCAATTGGATTCTACACTGTTCTCCGATAAACATCGTTTGAGAATTCTTACCACCTTCGACCATAATATCGCTCTTTCGTAAGCTTCTTTCATCGCATGTACGCGAACCAACACAAAAAAACCGAAGCGGATTCCAAAAACAAACCCAAACCAAAGCCGATGCTCTTACCAATCCACAGAAGGAATTGCCGGGCCTTTTGGAATATTTATCCAATTGAAGATGAGACTCTGAGAGTGTTCGAAGTGAACCTCGTTTCTGGCAAATAATCAAGAATCCGTTCTATCGCCAAGCAAGACTCGGGATGATAGGATAGAGAATTTTTTCCGTTTCTAATCTCAGTATGAAGAGAATTTTCACCCCTCGATCATTAGCGATTCTGCGATACCAATAACGATAGATCAGCGTGTGGAAGAGAAACGGGGTGGGGGGTTGAGAGGGAGAAAAGGGTCGTTTTCACGAGGACGAGAAGTTGCGAGAACGGTGGCAGGGAGGTAGGGAGAGGGATGAGAAACGAGAAGATGAGGCGCGAGGTAACGAGGCCATTAAATATCCGTGTGGCTCGCGCGGTGTCTCTTCCTCGTGCTCTTTCCCTCCTCTTTTGCCACTCCAATATGTTGTTCGAGAAACAAGTTTTACGAATGGGAAGCGATGCGAGAGAGTGCCGGAGAGGATCAGTGAAAGACGGAGAGGAAGAAAGAGAGAGAGAGAGAGAGAGAGAGAGAGAGAGAGAGAGAGAGAGAGAGAGAGATAGATAAGGAGAGAAACTGACATAAACAGAGGCGAGAGAGAGAAAATATATTATTTTTAAGTTCAAAGTGAGTTAGTGTGGTCCGTGTCTGCTGCACTTTTGTCCGATGACCATGTCGCTCGACAATGACGTCAATTCAGCTAACGCATATGTACTCATAACGTGGACAATGTTGAATATGTATGAAGACATTCACAGAACGTACACGGAGTCGCTCGTAGACGATGGCAGCCACTCAAAGACTTTTCCATCTGTTCGAAAAGCACTTACAGAGACTACCATGTACTCGCAGCACTCAAAAAGTACTTACGGTGACTAAAAGGTGCTTGCAACCCTCAAAGAGTATGTTAAAGTACTCACGACCCCAAAAGATACTTGGAAGCATCTAAAGATATGCAAACCACTTGGAAACACTTTTAGGTACAACGAATTCGCTCAAAAAGTACTTACAGACCGTCAAAGGAACTCGCGAAACAGGAAAAGCACGATAAAAGTACTCACGACCTTCAAAGGACACTCAGAGACACCGCTAAATACTTACAGCACTCAAAAGGTATCTATGGACACTCAACGGTACTTGCAATCCCCATAGAGCACTTCAAAGTACTCACGACCCCAAAAGATACTTGGAAGCATCTAAAGATATGTAAACCACTTGGAAACACTTTTAGGTACGACGAATTCGCTCAAAAAGTACTTATATACCGTCAAAGGAACTCGTGAAACCGGAAAAGCACGATAAAAGTACTCACGACCCTCAAAGGACACTCAGAGACACCGCTAAATACTCACAGCATTCAAAAGGTATCTATGGACACTCAACGGTACTTGCAATCCCCATAAAGCACTTTAAAGTACTCACGACCCCAAAAGACACTTGGAAGTACCTAAAGATATGCAGAGCGCTCAAAAAGACTTTCAGATACGATGAATTCACTCAAAAAGTACTTACAGATCGTCAAAGGAACTCGCGAACCCGGAAAAGCACGATAAAAGTACTCACGACCCTCAAAGGACACTCAGAGACACCGCTAAATACTCACAGCACTCAAAAGGTATCTATGGACACTCAACGGTACTTGCAATCCCCATAGAGCGCTTTAAAGCACTCACGACCCCAAAAGACACTTGGAAGTACCTAGACATATGCAAAGCGCTCAAAAACACTTTCAGGTACGATGAATTCACTCGAAAAGTACTTATAGACCGTTAAACGAACTCGCGAACCCGGAAAAGCACGATAAAAGTCCTTACGACCCTCAAAGGACACTCAGAGACACCGCTAAATACTCACAGCACTAAAAAAATACCTACGTACACTCAAAAACTCCCACAACATCTAAAAAGCATCTTCTAGTGCTCACCATCGTCTAAGAGAATTCCGAAACCCTTACGACCCTAAAAGAGCGCACGGACCCAAAATACTGAACATCGATAGAACTCGAGCCAATCGTCCCGCCGGATCTGCCGGATTTGTGGTGGACTAAGACAAGCCCTAAGATTGCATATGAGGTTGTTAGTCATTTCTTGCCCTTCCACGTGGCGATATCTCATTTTGGCTCTCGTGAAAACAACGTTTGCACCGGCCTGGTATCGCTAATGTTATCGATATGAAAAATCAACAATTAAAAAAAAAAAAAATCCAATAGTGTGAGTAACGAAAATGGAAGCTTCTCCGTCTTGATTACGCCACATAACGAGGTCAAACAGTCGATATCGAGCTGCGTAAGATTTATTGTGGTTGCGTTGGCGACGCATACTTTGCTCCTTTAAGCTGATATTTATATATGCCGAGTTTGCTTCTCTCGGTACTCGTTTTACACACGCACATACAAACACATGCAGAATATATACAGGGTGAGTCACATAAAGTGTTACAGAGCAATAGCACTCAAACTATTGATCATATCCAAAAATGTTTCAGACAAAAGTTTCAGTGTTCGAGAAGGCCGTCATACTGGACCACCCTATTTTTTTATCGGTGGAGGCGCTGAAGCTACGTCAAGGTCAACTCCACTTTTTTAAATGGAACCATGTATTTTTTTTTCGATAACATTATTACCGATTTTAAGACGAATTCAGCGACCTACAACACAAGGTCATTCTAGTCACGCAAAGTATGAAAATAGTCGAAAAATCGAAAAATATCGGAACAATCACTTTCAAAGGATCCACTAACCTTGGTTTGGGTCTACCTACAGAAGATGCTCGAAGTGATGGACCTCGACTTGTAAACACTTGTTTGATCGCTGTTTTCATTTCTTACGATACCAATGTTTCTTATCGGCAGCAAGTACGCATTTTCGGTTGACATATCAGTTAGTCACGAATTACCTTCTAATGTGAGTACATCGGATCGCGAAAATGAACTTTTTATGGGGTTTTGTCAAAGAGCGCGTAATGGCGGTAGCACCTACCACGCCTGACGACATGAGAGAAAGAATACGCCGTGCATGTACCGAAATTACACCACAAATGTTGGCTGAAGTTAGACGGTCTTTTCATCAGTGAATTAACAAGTGCTTACAAGTCGAGGGTCATCACTTCGAGCATCTTCTGTAGGTAGACCCAAACCAAGGTTAGTGGATCCTTTGAAAGTGATTATTCCGATATTTTTCGATTTTTCGACTATTTTCATACTTTGCATGACTAGAATGACCTTGTGTTGTAGGTCGCTGAATTCGTCTTAAAATCGGCAATAATGTCAGGCGAAAAAAAATACATGGTTCCATTTTAAAAAGTGGAGTTAACCTTGACGTAGCTTCAGCGCTTCCACCGATAAAAAAAATAGGGTGCTCCAGTATGACGGCCTTCTCGAACACTGAAACTTTTGTCTGAAACATTTTTGGATATGATCAATAGTTTGAGTGCTATTGCTCTGTAACACTTTATGTGCCTCACCCTGTATATAGCACAGTGTGACAATTACACGGTTGCCGTGAATTCGTTAAGGCCGTGGCGCGGAGTTTTCGCGACGTAGAAAAATATTATATTAAGGGGGCACATCGGAGTAGACGGCGGAAAAAAGTAGGTGAATTTTGGGAATTATTATCTCGAAAATGATTTGTCCGTTTTTATCCAAGTTTGCTTCATTCGAAAGTATATATATTGAGGTACATTGACAATTTTTTTTTCTTTTATAAATATAAATCGACTGGGAGCGCTGTAATTGTCGTCGACGTAAAACATGTTCCTCGCTGGCGGTTCCCATGATTGCATGCAGTCGGTTGATCTGAAACAAAAATTTCGAAAAGATTCTTAAAATGTAATTCATAAAGCCCTTCGCATCGTAGGATTCTTTTTTACTCAATTATTATTATTATTTTTATCAAGCGAGAAATGTCGGAAATTTAGGTTGAAAAATAAATGTAAATTTCGATCAGACGCCATTTTCGGATTTTTTTTATCCCACGATGCGAAGGGCTTTGTACATTAAATTTCAAAAATCTTTTAGAAATTTTTGTTTCAGATCGATCGACTGCATTCAATCATGGGGACCGCCAGCAAGGGAAATGTTTTACACCGGCCACAATAGCGCTACAAATCAATATATATTTATTTTAAAAAATTGTCAATATACCTTAATATTTATACTTTCGAATAAATCAAACTTGAATGAAATCGGACCAATACTTTTTGAGATAACAATTCCCAAAGTTCACCTACATTTTTTCCGCTGTCTACTCGAATGTGCCCCCTTAAATAACACATCGTCACCTTATAACTGTCACCCTATAAATAGAGAAAGCGTATTTTGAACCTGTTATATCTAAGTAACGTTGGCTATCAGTCCATCCGATTGTTTTAAGGGACCATTCCAGTGTAAATTTTTTTGAAAATCGTTTATTTTTTTGCATTATCCAAAAATATAGACTTTCATTAACATGATGTTAAATTTTGGTCGCGAAATTCGAATTATTCCGGTCGCTACAGCCGTTCTTAGAAAAAGAAATTCGACAAGCTGCGTGAGCGCGTTTTTCACGAAATGTTGTTTTTCAAAACGGTGGAAGATTTTTAACGAAGAGTTTTCAAGCTAACCGTCTCAAATTTTGCCACATCATTCTTCACGCCATTCCTTAACGTCGTACCGAAGCGTTTTTTTTTTATTTAAAAATTCCACATTTTTTTAACGAAAAACTGTCGAAAAAAGGGCCCAATTTGACACTTAATTTTAAAATGGCCACCATTACGTTAATTTTCATGGAAAAAAAATCCTCCGTATGCCTCCATAGTTTTTCATACTGATTAATAATCCTTTTGGTTTCTATCTTTCAAACAATTTTTGGAGCAGTAGGACTTTTCACCGTCAGGCGCTATTTTTTTTAAGCATCATTTTGCGGTGGACGACAAAATTATATAAAAAATAAAACTTAAACATTAAAAAATATTTTGATGTACAACATAAATCATTTGAATAAACGAAAAAAAAAAAATCGGACTGATTAGCAAATTTTATTAAAAAAAAATGAAAATCAGCCATTTTCAAGTAAGTCACACTGGTCCCTTAAGGACCGTCCCTAACGTTATTTTTTCTTAACGAATCGTCGATTTCCCGATTAGAACGTTCTTCGAAGTCGAACGTCTTTAAGGGGCCAGTCCACTTTGAAAATTTCAAAAAATCGATTTTCTGTTTACTGTTTAGTAAACAGAAAATCGATTTTTTTTTTCGAAAGTACATACATTCAGAAATATTGTGTCAAAATTTTATGAAAATCCGAGCTCTCTAAGTCAAACTCGGCCCGATCGCCATCGGATTCGCAGACAATCGCGATGACGAGCGTGTTCGCTCTGCAAACCGTCGCAGTTCTGAGTGCTCAAAGGCGACCAGAACCAAACGAAAGCAAGCAAGACTCGAAGAAATCGACGATGATGAGCAATCAGAAGGGATTTTGTACGGTGCAGGAATTGCCGATTGAGTTTAGGTAAGAGTTTTTCATAGTATAAACTTCAAACGCGTTTTTCTCGAAACAACGTTTTCAAAATCTAGCTCCATCGTATCTCTAAAACTAATAAACCGATTCTCTTGAAATTTGAACCACATATTGTAAACATGATTCGCAACAAGATGACCCTCGATGGTTTTAAAATTTTGATTTTTACTCTTTTTTTTTTGCGAAAAACTGCGAAAAAAACGCGTTTTTTTTTACTTTTTTCGTTTTGCATCTGCCATTTTTTTATTTTTTGATAAAGCTTTATATCCGAGGGTCATTTTGTAGCTGGTGTCATACTGAATCTAATGGACTTTGATTTTTTTGTTTCAGACAAGCCGTTGCCGAGTTGTGATGGAGCTACCTAGCCCACCTATTTTTGAGGCGTTACGTTAAACTATAGTTTTTGTACATAAAAATGAATTAAAATTTTTTTTAAATGTATTTCAAGACTTTATTTATCAAGCCCAATAACTTTTATATTCATATCTTTTATAAAATCCTCCAAAAAAAATCGCGAAAATAGCCTTTTTTTCGTGGCTCCGAAGTGGACTGGCCCCTTAAAATCACCTTTTTCTATATTCATACACACCACCCACACACACACACACACACACACACACACACACATATATACATATGCACATAATTTGCGTTGTAAGTCGACATATTTGAGTGGCGAGTGAACTGAGCATTGTGCTTGCCGAGAAAAGCGAGACACTCTCGGAGATACGTACTATCAAAGTTGAATCGCGTGTTATTCAGTCGCTCGTGGGCAATAAGTAAATGTATGTATGTGTGTGTGTGTATGTATAGATTTAAGTGTGTGTGTGTGCGTGCGCGCGAGGGTTTTGTTTGTGGAATGAGGCAAACGTGGTTCGAGCCAGCGGAATGTAAATCCTGTCGGGCTCGTGCACACATTACAGCTGAATAGTTTGGTATTCGTTACTCATCGTGCCGAAGAGATATATAGATAGGCGTCCACCTATTTATTTAGTCGTATGTGTACGCAATGCATATATCTAAAGATGAGGCTGCACGCAAATGTGAAATAATCGAACGATTCATTCTGACAGAAATAGGCACTTTCTTCAAGGGGGGAAAAATACATGTAGACGATGAAAAAATAGCCAATATTAATCTTTTTTTTTTGGAGAGGAAGGAAACTCTTCACATTTATGAAACTTTAGGTACAATTTGTTACATAAAATAAGTTTTTTTTTGTTTTGTTAAAAACAATATTGCAACATCGCGACGTTTTGGCGTGGTCTTTCAAGAAGACTTTGACGGCAGTTGTTCGTTTGCGGGAAATCCAGAGACTTCAATATTGATCTGAAAAATATGAGCCAAGAACTTTTTAGTATTTTAACACCCAAATGCTGAACTTATGGTTAAGGATCATTTGAAAGGTTGAAAATTGAAAAAAAAAAATGGGACACTTATGGAGGTTTTGGAGCGGTCCAGTTTGGAGTCAAATGACGGTTTGAGTTTTTTTTTTCAATAAACTTAAAAAAAATGCATACGAGGTATACATTTATTCTATAGATGCTAAGTTTTCATAAAATATATAATTAAAGGGCAAAATTATGCATTTTTATACTTTAAGGGGTCAGTGCACTTTGAAAATTTCAAAAAATCGATTTTTTTAAACTGTTTTCGAAAGTACATACATTCAGCAATATTGTGTCAAAATTTTATGAAAATCCGAGCTCTCTAAGTCAAACTCGGCTCGATCGCCATCGGATTCGCCGACAATCGCGATGACGAGCGTGTTCGCTCTGCAAACCGCCGCAGTTCTGAGTGCTCAAAAGAGACCAGAATCAAACGAAAGCAAGCAAGACTTGAAGAAATCGACGATGATGAGCAATCAGAAGGGATTTTGTACGGTGCAGGAATTGCCGATTGAGTTTAGGTAAGAGTTTTTCATAGTATAAACTTCAAACGCGTTTTTCTCGAAACAACGTTTTCAAAATCTAGCTCCATCGTATCTCTAAAACTAATAAACCGATTCTCTTGAAATTTGAACCACATACTGTAAACATGATTCGCAACAAGATGACCCTCGATGGTTTTAAAATTTTGATTTTTACTCTTTTTTTTTGCGAAAAACTGCGAAAAAAACGCGTTTTTTTTTTACTTTTTTCGTTTTTCATCTGCCATTTTTTTATTTTTTGATAAAACTTTATATCCGAGGGTCATTTTGTAGCTGGTGGCATACTGAATCTAATGGACTTTGATTTTTTTGTTTCAGACAAGCCGTTGCCGAGTTGTGATGGAGCTACCTAGCCCACCTATTTTTGAGGCGTTACGTTAAACTATAGTTTTTGTACTTAAAAATAAATAAAAATGAATTAAATTTTTTTTTTAAATGTATTTCAAGACTTTATTTATCAAGCCCGACAACTTTTATATTCATATCTTTTATAAAATCTTCAAAAAAAATCGCGAAAATAGCCTTTTTTTCGTGGCTCAAAAGTGGACTGGCCCCTTAAATACGTGAAAAAGAAAAAATGTTGTGTTACTACCAACTTGACATTACTAAACTATAACATGATTGATTATTATGCAAGAATCGTTATCATTTATTAGATTAAAAGGATTAAGATTAAAAATATTTAAAATATTTAAAGATTTAATAGATTCGTAATCTTTTATCAAACCTTGATGGTTCAATATGGAATATATTGAACATGGGTTTTTTTTCTTCTGGGTTTTTTTTTCAGAAGAAAAAGAAAACTTGTAAATCTTGTAAACCATCTTGGGTTTTTTTCTTCTGAATATTTACAAGGGTTTTAGTTTACGTTAATCCGTTGTTAGAAGTGGTTTATCTTGGTACTAGATAGCTAAAAAAATTACGTAACCGTAGCGCATACGTCTTGCCCATCTAACTGCATGTAAAATTACATACATTAAAGTATTTTTTAGCTCTGGCGTTTTGTGGTGAAAAAATTAATAAAAATTCGTAGAGTCTCAGTATAGTCTGGACAATAAAAAAAAAAAATATATATATCAAATCTTGGTTTATGTGGCAAACGCTCCAACCTCCTTATGAACAAAAAATGGATTTTTTTTTACAAAATTGTCGTTGTTTTTTGCAATACAAAAGTACTTTTTGAAAGTGATTTTCATACACAAGTAGGCATAAGTTCAAGGTCATGTTGTAATTGAGTTTCGTGTACAATTTTAGGACGTTCGGTCAACTTCTTTCGAAGTTACATAGCCCAGAAATATAAAAAATGTAGTTTTGGGAAAAAAACGCGTCTTAAGGGCAGGTTACCGTTCATGACGATGAAAAAATCGATTTTTTTTAAACATAATTTGCATCATTAAAGTGTTTTGAACACGTGGGTAAAAGGATATTTTCGTATCTAAAGTATTTTAGAATTTACAGCCTAAACGTTAAACTTTAAATGAGTTTTTTTGGAAACAGCATTTTTGAGCACGCGGGACGCTCTACAGCTACAACGGATGGAACGATTCATAAGAATTGCTGCGCAATTGAAAGGAAATTCAATTTGCAGGGCCATCAGGAAGCTATTTTTGTTAAAAATTGATTCAGATATACTATTGTTTCGTCCGTTGAAGCAAAAATAAACCTGGAAGAAAATTGGATTTTTTTTTATCACAATGCTGCCATTTTGTTATCCAGGGTTTTTTCAGAAAACAAAAAACGATAAGGCCCTCCAAATGTAGTCTAGTTTAATCTAAATTTTATTCTAAAATGTAACGTAGTTTAATTTAGTCTTTAGTTTAATTTCGGTTAATTTAGTCTTTAGTTTAATTTCGTTTAATATAGTCTTTTGTTTAATTTAGTTTAATTTAGTCTAAATTTTAATTCCGTTTAATTTAGCCTTCAGTTTAATTTAGTCTAAATTTTAATTTGGTCTAAATTTTAATTTAGTTTCAATTGTAAGTTAGTCTAAATTTTAATTTAGTCTAAATTTTAATTTAGTCTAAATTTTAATTTAGTCTAAATTTTGATTTAGTCTAAATTTTAATTTAGTCTGAATTTTAATTTAGTCCAAATTTTAATTTAGTCTAAATTTTAATTTAGTCTAAATTTTAATTTAGTCTAAACTTTAATTTAGTCTAAATTTTTATTTAGTCTAAACTTTAATTTAGTCTAAATTTTAATTTAGTCTAACTTTTAATTTAATCTCAATTTTAAGATAGTTTCAATTTTAATTTAGTGTAATTTAGTTTTCAGTTTAATTTAGTTTTATTTAGTCTGTAGTTTCATTTAGTCTAAATTTTGATTTAGTTTTATTTAGTCTGTAGTTTTATTTAGTCTGTATTTTTATTTAGTCTAAATTTTAATTTAGTTTAACTTAGTATAGTTTAATCATTTTTAACTCATTTTCGTTTAAGATAAACTGGCAAAACTCTGGAGCGTCTCGCGCACACTAAAACACGCCGTGCATGGCTTTACTTGACAGAAGCTGGAGCCGCCATTTTGGATTAAACAAAAATTAATACAGTTGGAATTCACTCTCTATTGATAAAAAAAAAATATATGTTGAAACCCATTTCCAAGGGAATTTATTTTATATAAAAAAAAATTCCCGAAATTCATGCATTTTTAATGCCTCTCGACGGTAAACCTTCCCTTAAAGTTTTGAACTACGAAAACTGAATGATCTCAGTGACTTACTGGCTAATCAGCGATTCCAGAACCATGCAATAGTCCTACAGCTTCTAACATTTCACGTTAAAAAAAATCCATTCTTTTTTATACCGCTACATGTATTTACCCCCTTAAGAAAGTAAAAAAGATCTGTCCGAAGACAGGCGCTGACGTAGTCATCTTCTCGATTTAGGACAATCTGCACTGATGTGAAAAACAAAATCTAGTGTTTCCTTTTCGGTCCCTAACTTCAGTGTTTTTGGCATCCATCGACGACAATTTGGGACAATTTGGTAAATGCTTTTGCGGGCCGTGAGGAAAGTCGGAAATTCACGTGGCTGATCAGAGCCAATGGCGAGCAGAATAGATGCGACGAATTTGGAAATCTGTAGAAAATAGCAAGTAGCCGTTGGTTTGGCAAAATAACGTGGCGAAGTCGTGGGTGAAGTGTTGCATTGCATCTAAATGGATTTCTATCAACGGCTAAATGAATGCAAACTTTGGCCCTCTTCCATCGTGATATTTTCCAGAAGACATTTACGGAAAATTTTCTTCGGCAAATTCACCGAAACTTATAAGTTTAATAGTTGTCACTTTATCGTTCTTCTCGTATTACCGCGGTAACGATCATCGTAAACATTCGAGCCACACACGTAATCAGTGCTGCGTCTTGCGTATAGTAGTGGAAAAACTACGTCTCAAAGTTTCACGGCGCAAAAACGTATTACACCTGTGTTTCTCTTTGCCACGTTACGATTGTGATACAGGATCGCGAGCGTGTACAAACAACACTGCATCTTCTCGTTATCTGTGACAGGTGTAAGTACTTAGCGGACTTGAAGATTTATCAGAGATAATAAAATTAACGCTACACCTCGGTACTTTTTATTGTCCCTGCACATCAGCAGGACACGTGCTGAATGTATTACGATTTCTTGCGATAACGCAACGATCGAACTTAAGGGGCCAGTCCACTTTGAAAATTTCAAAAAATCGATTTCTTTTTTTTAACTGTTTTTGAAAGTACATACATTCAGAAATATTGTGTCAATATTTTATGAAAATCCGAGCTCTCTAAGTCAAACTCGGCCCGATCGCCATCGGATTCGCCGACGACAATCGCGATGACGTGCGTGTTCGCTCTGCAAACCGCCGCAGTTCTGAGTGCTCAAAAGAGACCAGAACCAAACGAAAGCAAGCAAGACTTGAAGAAATCGACGATGATGAGCAATCAGAAGGGATTTTGTACGGTGCAGGAATTGCCGATTGAGTTTAGGTAAGAGTTTTTCATAGTATAAACTTCAAACGCGTTTTTCTCGAAACAACGTTTTCAAAATCTAGCTCCATCGTATCTCTAAAACTAATAAACCGATTCTCTTGAAATTTGAACCACATATTGTAAACATGATTCGCAACAAGATGACCCTCGATGGTTTTAAAATTTTGATTTTTACTCTTTTTTTTTGCGAAAAACTGCGAAAAAAACCGCGTTTTTTTTTACTTTTTTCGTTTTTCATCTGCCATTTTTTTATTTTTTGATAAAACTTTATATCCGAGGGTCATTTTGTAGCTGGTGGCATACTGAATCTAATGGACTTTGATTTTTTTGTTTCAGACAAGCCGTTGCCGAGTTGTGATGGAGCTACCTAGCCCACCTATTTTTGAGGCGTTACGTTAAACTATAGTTTTTGTACTTAAAAATGAATAAAAATGAATTAAATTTTTTTTAAATGTATTTCAAGACTTTATCAAGCCCAACAACTTTGATATTCATATCTTTTATAAAATGCTCAAAAAAAAAATCGCGAAAATAGCCTTTTTTTCGTGGCTCCAAAGTGGACTGGCCCCTTAAGGTATTATTGGATGAACCACCGGGCAAAAAGTTAGTCCAAAATTGGCGAATCGTGGATTTACAAGTCTAAATCATGTCGTACATGTTTAACCTTACAAATAGCTAATATAATAATAAATTAACACTTAGAAATGTTAATTTTCCACTTTTTATAATAATTGAAGGCAAATTCGACGATATTGGCGTGTGCTTGACTGAGGTTTCCGTCAGTAAATGTACGTCTGTTTCAACTGTCCAACAAAAAAATTTCTCAATTTTTTACCCTACAACTCATGACTGGGGTCCGTTCGCAAACCAATTTTTTTTCATTTTTCAGATTGAAATGGATTTTTTACTAATTCAATGTAAATAAAATCAAATGTCGCGCACACCATTCTCTTCCTTATGAAAAAAACGAAAAAAAACTCATGTATGATGAAGTCCATTTATCTCCGTAAGACCAGTTTTATGATCAAGAAAAGCGTGGGGTGCATATAGACCTCAGTCATGCGTTTGGTGATAAGAAAAATGAGTCATGAATTCTAGGGTTAAGGATGTAGTCGGGTGTTCGGGCTTCGAAAAATCGATTTCGGCTGAAAACGATGCCTTTGAAGAAACGGAAGGTTCACTCTATGCACCAGGCATAGCTGATTACTGTAAGTATACATTTTTTTATAAGAAATATAGAATCGAAACTTTAAACGTGTTTTTCTCGAAACAACATTTTTGTAAGCAGCGCAGGTGATAAAAAAAAAATTCTATCCAACCGATTGCTTTCATTTTTGCACTTGCTATTCTACACAACAATGGCTCCGTCGGGTACTAAAATTATTTAATTATAATGCTAATTTCTTTTATTTTTAACCGATTTCCAACGAAAACAAATTACGATTAAAATTTTTTTTTACAAGTCCGCCATTTTGTTATTTATTAATAAAAAAAAGTGTATATCTAGTACGGGACGGAGCCACAAGCATACAAATTATTGTTTTGTATATTTGTGGCTCCGTCCCGTACTAGATAGACACATTTTTATTAATAAATAAAAATAAAATATATCAGTTCTCTTCGAAAATGCGCTTTATTGAACGTATAGCCGCGCCACGGTGATTATTGGTATTCAAACACACGCGCCATTTAGTACTAATGCGACGTTGCCACAGTTCGCCTCTCCGTTTCGTCGGTGAGGGAAAAACTGATCGTTTTCATTTACAGAAATGTAATTAATTAATAAACAGTGTAGACGGTTCATTTAATTTTTGGGTGACATAATTTTCATAATGTATTGACTGGTTTGACAGTTTTTCATAACATTCTTAGCATTTTTTCATACTATTTTGTGCGTAAAACTACCGATCAGTGATGGGTTTAGGCATCCCGCTATGTTAAAAAGTATTTTTTCAATTGTAAATTTTATGGAAACGAAGTAGACAATTGATTTAAAATTTGGAAGGTGTATTCAGTATATGACGGAGAATCTAACGTATAAATTTGAATCCAATGGTAGCATTTCATCATTTGTCCCGAAAATCTTTGAAAATATTCGGTTGGAAATTGTGATGTTATGACTGCGTTAGTTGAAATCGTGGGACTTAGATGCTACGCTGTGAGCTATTTGTATCGCTGATTGTATGTCTGCATTAGTCATAGCAGACGATCCCAAAGAAACTAGTATGAACAGATGTCACGTTCCAGTTTGTTCCTTCCTAATAAAAAATAAACGTGTAATCTTTGAAGGTCGCATATATTTGTTCGGTGGCGTTTGATCGTGGCAATTTCTTTTTCGTCGCAACGATTCTCAACTGTTACTAGCTCGTTCATTTTCCTTGAAGTTTTACACTGTGGAGGCTACAGTACAGGAGTTCAAACTTCATAGGGGAAGCGGTAGAAAAAGCTTCCGCGGAAATGTAAAAAGTTCATAAAAATTCACCACCTGCGTCGTTCTGATAACGAGTTACTGACTGATATAGTAATACATGGAGCACTACCTGAAAGATACCGTTACACTCCGATTAAACGATGTTGAAGTTTGCACCGTTGCAATGCAACGAAAATTCTCTTTTCTTTCTCGATTTCTTTATTTTTATTGTTATCGAAAATATAATCTTGCCAATTTACGTTGTCGATTTTTAATTAGGACCTTGAAAAACCTTTGAGTGTTTTTTAGCCCAAGTGCGAGAAAAAACTATTTTGGAAATCGAAAAAAAAGAAATTTCGTTGCGTCCCAACAAGATTGAGATTGAGATCTCAATCTCAATCAAATCTCAATCTCAATCAAATCTCAAGATTGAGATTTGGCTCAACGATGGTACCCTATGGATTTGGTTGATTCATTGTAGTAGAATTGGGGCCGATAGTAAAGCATTTGTATTTGGTTCAGCAATAGTACTCTTTAAATTGGGTTAAGTGATAGCAGTATTTGAATTTAATTGAGCGAGAGTACCCTTTGGATTTGGTTGAGCGATAGTAGCATTTGGATGTGGTTCAGCGATAGTACTCTCTGGATATGGTTGATCGATAGTACCCTTTGGATTTGGTTGAGCGATAGTAGCATTTGGATTTAGTTCAACGATAGTACGCTCTGGCTTTAGTTGATCGATAGTACCGTTTGGATTTGGTTGAGTGATAGTAGCATTTGAATTCGTTTCAGCAATCCTAGTATTTGGATTTGGTTCAGCAATAGTACTCTTTGTATTTGATTGAGCGAAAGTAGTATTTGGATTTGGTTGAGCGATAGTATCATTGAGATTTGGCTCAACGATGGTACCCTATGGATTTGGTTGATTCATTGTAATAGAATTGGGGCCGATAGTAGAGCATTTGTATTTGGTTCAGCAATAGTACTCTTTGGATTGGGTTAAGCGATAGCAGTATTTGAATTTAATTGAGCAAGAGTACCCTTTGGATTTGGTTGAGCGATATTAGCATTTGGATGTGGTTCAGCGATAGTACTCTCTGGATATGGTTGATCGATAGCACCCTTTGGATTTGGTTCAGCTATAGTTGTATTTGAATTCAGTCGCGCTATCCTTGACATCCCAAGTACAAACTCCTCATTCTCGAACATTTTTTGCCCCCACTTGAGGGCTGGCAACCGGCGAAAACCAGTAAAAGTGGCCAGTGTCGACAGCCGGTCGTAAGACCGGAAGAATAAAAATCAAGAATAAACGCCTGCACAAACCTGTCATTCTTGTCATAGAAGACGAGCGGTGCGAGCTGTTGTAGCGGTGGTTCGGCCGATATGCCCTGAGCCCTTTGCTTTCTGGGTCTCGGTTTGGTCGGTGTCAGTGGCGATTTGAACGGCAATACACTCAGAAATTTGTCAAGATGACTTCGCAACTCTTGTATCTGTGCATCCCGACGACTAACGATATTCTCAAGCTCGGCGATCCTCTCGTCCTTGATGCGCAACAATTCCTGTATATCCTTGAGCCCGTCGATCGCGCGATTCGAGGGTGACGGTTGATGTACGTTCGTCGGACCGGAATAAGTCGCGTTCGTTTCCAACAATATTGCGTTTCCGTTGTTGTTATTGTGATTGTTGTTGTTGTTGCTGCCGCTGTTGTTGTTGTTATTGTTTATAGCGTTATTGCGGCTGGAAGGTGACGCCGGGTTGTGCGCGGCAACGATGTTTCCGGTGGTCATCGCTGCGCCGATTGTTCCGGCCTCTATCATCGTCGGCGTTGTCGTCGTCGTCATTATCGTCGTTGTCGTTGCCCCGGGGCAACTCGTCAAGCTGCCCGAATTGTTGTTCGCCAATTGATTGGCCTCCTCCTCGTCGGCGAGCCTGTGCTGCGTCGACGAGAAGCACAAACTGTCGAAACAGACGCGCATAGACACGCACGCGTCGTTTATCAAACCGCACTCGGCCCCGTCCATTCACCAGCTTTTCGATAAATCCTTTTTTTTTTCTTCTTCTTCTCGTCCCTCTACTATCGTTGATACCCTCGTAGCTTTATCGGCTCTCCCTTGCAGGATTAATCTTCAATCGACCTAGACACCGATGCGCCAGGTCCTGCTGTAAAAAATCTGACCTCTTGCCGATTTTCTCCTACCGATCGACCAATCGATACCTACGTCCAGCATCAGAAGTATCGGCGCTGCGACGATCGGGTACAAAGAAAAAAAAAACGCCAAGCGCTCGTGTTTTCGTCACGTGTGGGCCAAAAGATTGTGACATGTGGCGGTCGACGAGATATTTGCGCGAATTCCAACCGAGCGAAAACAAAAAAAAAAAACACGACCACGATTGTTTTCAAGGCGCAAGTGTCGCTACCACCGCGACATCCCCGCCGACATCCGCCACCCCCACCCTTGACTCCCTCCCCTAGACCCAAACGATTCGCGAGAGATGACCGCTAAATCTCTCACGCAAAAACTACTTCTTCGTACGATTGTGAAATTTTTCCAATGTGTACTTTTCGTTCGCCACCAGATTTGTCCTTGAATCTCTCTCTCTCTCTCTCTCTCTCTCTCTCTCTCTCTCTCTCTCTCTCTCTCTCTCTCTTTCTTTCTCTTTCAACGATGTCCACGCTCTCCGTTCGCGCTCCTCTCGTTTCGTTCTCGCTTTTTTTTCTTCTTATTCGTGGCTCACATTGAGAAACAAATACGCGCAAAGAGTCACAGAAGAGCGCGCAGCGACAAAGCACGCGCGTTCCTAGCGGCCACCGGCGCCAGTACTACCAAGTTTCCAAAGGCCGTAGCATTTGGTCTCTCACCGCCGCCACCGCCTCCTCCGGTCTCTCCGACAAGTAGCTCCCCCTTCCGCCCCTCTGCCGCCCCCTTCTCCCTCCTGCTCCGCGACCCGTCCACAACGTCCACCACAGCGCAAAGTGGGGTAACCGATCTTTGTGTTGTTTTGTTTCTTTCTTCTCTTCCTTCTCTGTCCCCTCGACGAGCCATCGCGACTCTCGCATGAGGTCGTCACTTTGTATCCCCCCCCCCTCCCGTGGTCCCGCCGCCCCCTCCCAACAAACAACCAGTGCCGGTTGACGGGTGGGGGGGGTCGCATCGCGTTGTCCTTGTTCGCGCGTCTAATGCCATCGCCAGACGCGTTAAAACGATAGAAGCACAAATGGAGAAAGACGGAAAAACAGAACGTGAGAGAGAGAGAGAGAGAGAGAGAGAGAGAGAGAGAGAGAGAGAATTGTTGTTGATGATATCGAGGAGGTTTAGAGTCGTCACGGAAGAGCGCATGCGTTGCTCTGGGCGTTAACGATAGCCGAAGAATTTCGTAGAAAAATGCTTTTTATTACGAATCGGGAGGCAACGTTGCCTCGGGGTTACGGAAATATCCTCTCGTATGCGAAAATAAATGAAGATTTTTTTTTTTTTTCAATCCTCTCGGGTCTGCATTGTCGTCACGTGAATATTTTTTTTCAAAGTGATCACTCGACGTTGATCCGTACTAAAAATACATTTTACGATTAGATACCATTGTTTGCAGGTTTTTTTCCGTTCGGATACGTTTGCGCAACGTTTTGTGTGTGCAATCAAACGTAACGCGCGTGTGACCGGCTCGTCTAACGTTCTCGAAATCCGAGGGAACAGGTGGCTGGCTTTTATCCGTGACATCTGGCAGATGAAGAACGAAGCGGAATAAAAATCGACTGTCGTTCAGTCAGGTAACGATGAAACTGCGGTGGGTAAAAGAGGTCGTTCATGATAATTCCATCGACGGGGATAAAAATACTTACGTAGCTTATCATGCGTCGAGGCCGAAGTATTGGAGTCATGTTGAGGGTGAAAGCGGGATTGATTCGTGTTACCACGATTTTAGACGAAGTTCACGGATTTTTCGCTTTTCCTAATCTTTGTGCTTGATCTGCTGTAGGTTAAGGCGGTCCTCTAGTTTCTCGGGTCGAAAAAATCGATTTTTTTTTCTTCATAAATCACATCTACAACATGTGTAGAAAATGTGTGCCAAAGGATTTTTCGATATTCGAAGTGGTTCACAAGTTACGGCCCTGGAACGGAGCAAATTGTCCTGCAGGCGAATCTAGTTGGTGCAAATGGCGCAGAGCTGAGTTTCTCGGAGAGGCTGAGCAATTCAAACACAATAAACCGCCTCTTTCTGAAGCAGTTCAAAAAGTTATAAAGCCAATTTATGAGAATTTATCCAAAGATGAATTGTTAAGCAGATGCCTGGGAGCGGAAACTCAAAATAATAACGAGTCGCTCAATTCGTTAATCTGGACTTTTGCTCCGAAGCACCTCCATTCTGGGCCAAAAGTGGTTGAAATCGCCACGTTTCTCGCTGTCATAATCTTCAACGAAGGATTCAAATCTATCCTGAAGACCTTGGAAACCATGGGAGTGAAAATCGGCCCACAAGCTAAAGAATATGTTCAACAGCGTGATAGCTCTCGGATCGACCGTTCAGAAAGGCGCACGAGTGATGTTGTAAAACAGGGCCGAATCGCGAAAAGGGAAGACGGAGCAGCTCTGCGTGACTTCCAAGAAGAAGAGGAAGGCCTATTGTATGGTCCAGGCATAGCAGATTGACGGTGAGATGAAATTTTTAGTATAAATCACATGCGCGAACTTTCAAACGCGTTTTTCTCGAAACACCATTTTTCGAAACGATGACCACGATATTTCAGAAACTACTGCACCGATCTTGTTCAAATTTATACAGCATCTTTAATATGTTATAAGCCAGCGATTGAACTAGGATTATCATGATTGCTTCGATAGTTTTTTTTTGTACGAGCGAAAAACTTAAGAAAAAATGAGTAAAAAATAGAATGTAATTTTCAAAAGTGTATAAAAAAGTCAATTTTTATAATTTAGAATTCACTCTAGTTCAATCGCTAGTCTTAAATATGAAGATTAAAATGCCGTTTGGTTTTTTGATTTCAGATAAGCAGAACAGCCGCAATCTTGGTCACCGTCAAGCACCTCTTTTACTTGATGTCTTCCTGTCGGCCACTATAACTTTTATTCTATTATATATTTTGACTTCAAAAAATTTCTAAAGCTTATTTAAATGTTAATAAAGATTATGCAAAAACAATGAGATTGATTATTTCGATGCTTTGCCCGTAAAAAATTATTGAAAAAGCCGTAAAAAAAACAGCCGAGAAACTAGAGGACCACCTTAAGGAAGTGCGGCTCGAACTTTGCCGGATGTACAGAGGGGAGAGGGTCCATATGCTTATACCATCACAGATAACCATGTACTGCTTTTGCATCGCTCTGATGGAGTACGCAGTACCGGTAACGTACGGCGTACTGGTACGGCAATATCAGTACGCCACACTGGTATTGTACACGGTCTTATAAACAGGTCTGGACACTCCGGACAAGATCTTGTGAACCTTAGCGAAGCCAATGTGATTCCAAATTTTGCCATCTCGCTAGTATCGGGACGACCATTTTGGTTATATATAGCAGTGGTTTATATTGTGTTTACGGGGATTTTCTGCATAACCTCGTTGCGTCACTAGATCAACAATCATATTTATATATAATTTATATTATGAATCAATGTACTCATGTAGATTTTCATTTTAAAAAAATTGAGAATTGACAATTTTGCGATGCCTGAAATGTGCATAGTATAGAGATGCAAAAGCGGATACTCGGGTGCACCCGAGCGCGTGTCGTTATTCAAGGTGCCGAAAGATGAAGTGTTGCGAGCTAAATAAGTGAAGGCAGTAACGCCAGTAATAAATGGGTAATTCTATTAACAATAGATATGGGAAAAAAATTGTTCAGATTATCAAATATATACACGATATATATATATACAAACTCTAGAATATATTTGTCAATAATGAAAGTTACAAAAAAGATTACAATTAGATTAATTAAAAATAGTACAAATATAATTATAAATAATAGTTCGTTTATATTTTACGTTCAAGTGTTTTTGTTCCGAACTGCACGGTTTCCCTCCCAATCCTTGGCATTATTAATTACTTTTCCCGCGGCTTGCTCAAAATCTTTTGATGGAAAATAGAAGAAAATATACACTCGTTAAATTCAAACACCTCGGAAATGATTAGTTCGTGTTTTTCGGACATGAACTTGGTGAAAAAAAAAACAATTTTTTTTAGAAATTTCAGCATTAATAACGTATTAAACGTCCATATATATTTTTAGGTTATACATATCTTGTTTGCGCGAAGATGATACATTTTGTACTGGGTTTTAAGATTCCGAAATACAATGGAATCTTCTAACACGCATCCGAGTTGCATTACGATTTTTTCTTCACAGTTCATAAACACCTTTAAACAACGTAGAAAACTTCAAAGATAAAATGCTGCTGAATAAAAATTTCCACGTGGGGTATAGGAGGTTATGTGCGTTGATGAAATGCTGAGGCAGTTATAAGGTGAGCCCCAATAGGGCCTTATTAGGCCAAGCCCTAGTAAGGCCATATTTGTAGTGCCTGATATACAGGAGTAAACAGGCATCCTGATCAGGTCGCAGTAAGGTAGCTTTCTTACTCCCGAACTACGGTTCAACTGATCCGATTGACATCCGCCGCCTATCAGGATTGCCTTATTACGGCATTTCAGGCCATAGTACGATAGCAGCCCGATCAGTGTTCAGGCTGTCTGATGAAGATTTCTAGTCGGGTAAGCGCGAAAAACGTATAAGTAAAAAACATAGAAATGAAACATGATTACATTCACATAGGCGGAAACTGCCGGGGCCAGAGAAATTTCACCTGTAAATGATAAGAGCGTACAAGTGCAAAACGTATAAACGAGGCTTTGCTGTATACTGAAAGTACATTGTTTAAATAATAATAACTTCGTTGTTTATCAATATCTGTTAGAAAAGAAAAACGTGCTAGCCTAATAGCGTCGAGCAGAGTCCACAGAGCTTGCGATTGTTGAAAGTTCCACTGTAGTGTGGAGCATTTGATGTAGGAAGCTGTACGAGCTTACGGCCTTGGGCGACTTGTGCGGTCTTTCGGTACAGTTATACGAGATGGAAAGCAAAGAGAGAGAGAGAGAGAGAGAGAGTGTGGCGCGTCTGGGTGGCAGGTAGTTACCGAGTTAGCTGATTGGCCGCCTGGAGGGAGGCGAAGGGGTGCGTAATGGGCACGCCGTCGCTTCTATAACAGCGCCCTCTCTCTCTCTCTCTCTCTCTCTCTCTCTCTCTCTTGCTCTTTCTCTCTCTCCTCGTTGGATGCTTCAGGCGGCTCTAACCAGCAGCCCTCTCTCGAGTGCCGCACACCATAATGTCATAATAGAATAGCGATGTTAGTAATACCATCGCGGGCATCAGCTCCAACAGCCCCGGCCATCTACGCGATGTTATATCTAGGCTGGTAGCAGGGAACGTGCGATGCTATACGGTATAGTAGAGCCTGCTACTCTGTCGATTGACTGGCCCGAGCCGTAGTCGGCCAATTTGCATCGAATTGTGTACTCGTTACGCCTCCATCTGTCCCATTCCAACGGTGATGGCTCACCAAACTACGATCCGAACATTTCACCCTCCATGACCGACTCCAATACAGTAGACGAATCACCGTGTAGTCCGACTGCGTGCCACAACCACAACTTGCTCTCCAAGTTTTTCCATCGTTGATCTACACTTATCCGTGCAGATATTGTCCTAGGGATCCTATTAGAATGCCATACTTGTCCCTACTTTGTGATAGGAATCCAATAGGTCATCGCATTGGATTCTTATACCAATTAGGATAGGGAGGGGCATGTTGAGCAGTCGGGTAAGTTGGGCCATCGAAATATCTGGAAAACTAAGCACCGCATGCGGATGCATCAAATGGCGGAAAGAGAGGTATGGAGGAGGGGAACACATCACGCCATCGCCCGTTGCCATGCGCGGCATGAGACGATAACACACGGGACGGTTCATTATTTTTGCACCCAAAAGTAAAAAAAAACGTGATTAAAAGATTTGCTTCTACCATTGTATGAGAAAAAATATTTCAAAGTTCATTGCAATTAATTTTTATGCTTCAAAACCTAACTAATTAACAAACAAGTGTTGGTTTATTACTGCATTGTACCAAATCATGTTGCATACGTCTGATTTTTTTATGCAATTCTTACTTTGCCCAACTTACCTCATACTCGTGCCCAACTTACCCCACTATATCGGGGCAGGTTGAGCAAATGTGGCCTTATAGTCATTTATCTGCGAACGATTATCTGCAAAACAATAAGGATGACAGGAATTTCATCTACAGACTCTTTTTCCCAGATAAATTTCCTATTGACCAAACTAGGTTTCATTTTTATACAGCAGACTACTGAGGAATTACAGGAAGATAATTCCAAACTTGCTCAACATGCCCCTCCCTATCCTACGTCATGCTCGTACATTGGATTCTAATCGGGATTCTCCATTGAAATCCAATTCGTAAGAATCCAATTCGAATCCTAAAGGATTGACACATTATCGACCAGAATCGAGGATGATTTATGATCGATACCACTACATTCTGTATGATGCATTTTCTAAACAAAATATACAGAAATAGAAAGCAAGTGGATCTTCAAAAACTATAAATTTCATGGTAAAAATTGCTTAAAAAAGTATCTCTTAGAAGAGATACTCTTTTAAGTAATTTTTGACATTTTTGATTAATTTTGATTAACTTGATTGATTGATTGGGCGGGATTTTCGGTGATGGGATTCCCATCACTGAAAATCACGGTCTTACATGCAGGTCTGAAAAACTCCTGCGTTTTTGAGTGGTAATAAGTGTCATCGTTACTGAGGCAACAACTTAGTTCCTCAACTATCCGCTAGAAGCGCCTTCACGTAGGGGTCTTTTAGATATATTGGGATGTTAAATAATTTCTCGCTGTTTTTTTCGTAAAAATTAATGCTTTATTTTTAAAAATTAGTTAAAAAAACATGTCACTGAAAGTATTGTCCATCGATAGTCACTACTTTCTTTCATTTTTCTGGCAGCATTTTAATTTTACGTCGGAAAAACGATACGTCTTTTGAGGCTATCCAAGAGTCGATCCATTTTTTGGCATCGTCATAAAAATGGAAGGGCTGCTCAGCCACGCCATGCGCCATGGATCGGACCAAGTGATAATCGGGAGGGCCAATGTCTGGTGAATACGGCGGGTGGGTTTGAACTTCCCATTTAAGCGTTTCCAAGTAGTTTTTCACCGGTTTTGCAACATTTGGCCGAGCGTTGTCATGTTGCAAAATCACTTTGTCGTGTCTCGGCTCGTATAGCGGCCGTTTTTCCTTCAATGATTGGCTCAAACACATCGATTGTAGTCGACAGCGATCTCCCGTGATGGTTTCGTTCAGTTTGAGCAGCTCATGATAAACTACACCCAGCTGATCCCACCAAATACAGAGCAGAAGCTTGGAACCATGGATATTCGGCTTTGCCGACGATGTTGTTGCATGGCCGGGCTTACCCCACGATTTTCTACGCTTAGGGTTATCGTACTGTATCCATTCTTCATCGCCAGTCACGATACGATGCAATAAACCTTTCCTTTTCTGCCGTTGAAGCAGCCGTTCACACGTGAAAAGACGCCGTTCGATGTCTCTCGGCTTCAACTCGTACGGCACCCAATGTCCTTGCTTCTGAATCATTCCTAATGCTTTCAAACGTTTCGAAACTCTTGTGTGATCAACTCCTAATGATTCTGCAAGTTCAGCTAGCGTCTGACATGAATCTTCATGAAGGAATGCGTCCAATTCTTCGTCTTCAAACGTTTTTTCGGTGCGCCAGAGCGTTCTTCATCTTCAACATCAAAATCATTATTTTTGAAGCGTCTAAACCAATCTCTGCGTGTTGTTCCCGCCAGTGCGTGGTCGCCGTAAGTCTCAACAAGAATTCTGTGTGATCCAGCTGCAGATTTTTTAAAAAATCAACCAATGCAGTAAAATTCCCCGCAAATACACTTTTTTTTGTCAGGTAATTTGACACGGTATGATTTGGCACGGTAAGGGTGGGACCTGATGCTCGGCATCATAACAAAATCATTTTACGACATTTTTTCATAAACTAGAGCTCAAAAGTGCAAGAAAATATGATAAATTGTAAATCAAATAATCGCCACGTCGTAACGATACAAATTTCGGATCCATCGTATTGTCCGGGGCTCGGTAAAAAGGATGCCTCGGACGATTTACATTAGATTTTTCCTTACCAATCTCACTTTGGAGTTCCTCGGATATTATCGCTTCATCCAATAATTTACAGCGGATACAATCAATTTCAACAGCAAGTATGAGCTCGGCTTTTTTTCCAGATGCTCTCGTTGGCTTTGTATATAGGTATGTGCCTATGTAACGTGGATTCAGGGCAGTGGAGTATTCCCGCTATGTATTATTCTCCAGGACCAGACATTGAGCCCGTGTCCCAGGAGAAACGAGGGGAAGACCCAAAGATCACAGATTGACACATCGGGGATATATTGCGCGAGCAAGATGGTGATGCGGGGGTGGTTACACCCTTGCGGAGAATATTTCACTTTGACCGGTCGTTTGTCCCTCCTAATGCCTTGTCAAGCGCGACAGCCCTCGTTATATATACCTTCGAGCCCTTCCTTCCTCCCGAATAAAAACTTTGTTTTCGCGAATGAATAAAAATTCGACACTGAACGAATCAACGGTTTGATTCGGAATTCTACTTTGAGTTCATTTTGTACGAAGATAGGACAATGTGGATGCTCAGGGTTGACGAGGTATCTTGAGCTTTTATGTAAAAATTAAGAGGCCTGCCTAAGCTTGAAATTTTACGAATACTAGTGTTTTTTATTGCATCATTTTATAGCCTGGGTTTTTAATTTTAATCTACAATGAGAATTTTGTGAAAATTCTAAAAATTGACTGAGCTATGACGTTTTTCTTTTTCTTTAGCCTCAGCCTTTTTTTTTCTTCTTTTGCGGTTTTCGCGAAACTGTGTTTTATAAAACGGTGTAAATCGTATCTTAAGTCAGGAAATACACGTGGACGACGAAAAAATAGCCGTTTTCGATCATTTTTTTTTTTTTGGTAAGGCCCAAAACCTTTTACATTTATGAAACTTTAGGTACAATTTATTAAATAATCGAACTGTTCGGATATTTTTTTGCATTAAAAAGTATTTCAAATTGACGACATTGTGGCGTGGTCTACCAGAAAGGTTTTCGCGGCAGTTGTCCGTTTGTGGGAAACCCAACGACTTCGATATTGATCTGAAAAATATGAGCCAAAAATGTTTAGTATTTTAACATCCAAATGCTGAACTTATACCGAAAAAAAACATTTAAAACGTTGAAAATTAAAGAGACGGGACACTTCAGAAAAAAATGTTTAATCTCACACAAAGTTGTCGGTCTTTTGCATTAAAAAAGTACTTTTTAAGAGTGATTTTCATAGACAAGTAGATATGAGTTTGAGATAGTATTGTAATTGAGCTGTGTGTACAATTTTAGCACGATTGTTCAACTCGTTTTAAATTTATGTTACCCGCAAACATAAGGGACCATTCCGGTGTGTACATTTTTGAATACGTTTTGTTTTTTGCATTATCCAAAAATATGGTTTTTCATCAGCCATTTTCAATCCAGCCACACTGGAATGTTCCGTTAAAAAATGTAGCTTTGAGAAAAACGTGTTCAAAGTTTCGAGCTACGAAAGCTAAATGATTTCAGTGACTTACCGGCTAATCAGCGATTCCAAGGCCATACAATAGTCCTTCAGCTCCTAACATTTTGCGTAAAAAAAAAAGAAAAATCCATTTTTGGACGCCGCTCCATAAATTATATTCATCCGATTCGCTTCAAATCCGGAGAGATAATTATTTATAACATTTTCCATCGTATGATCGGATTATTTTTTCATATGTTTATCCACATATTAATAAAAAATAATTGAAGTTGCTTCATTTGGTCGAAAATCGAACCTTTTTTCTCCGGCTTGCCATTATCATTATATTCCAAATATCAAAAAAGTTACCGATCATACGAAAATATCATTGTTATACTAAACCTACATTTTGTATTGTTCATGTCAGTTCACTCTAGTTGCCAGAGCCCCCTACACCGATGGCAATGCAACAACGGCGGCACTGTGTTCGAATAATTTTCATTAATTTGCATAATTTTTATAATAATAATGAGAATAATAATAAAAATAATTTTCATTCATTTTCATCAAACTCATTGAAAGGCGACCAGTTGTTTGGGCCCCTGTTTTACGCCGACCCGTTGACATATGAGTGCGAGGGAGATAGCTAAAATTTTTGAAAAGCATTTTCTGAAAGATGAATAATATTTAGGGCGAAAGAAAATCACCAAGCTATGCGTCAAGTAATTCTCCAGGGACTGATGCTTTGTTTGTCCTACAAAAGCTTAACCGTCTATGAGAAAACTAGATTGGAAAATTTGTGAGGTTATGTTGACTTCGTACATGCTCTTAAGTAACCTGTCGCAGGGACTGAAAACCTCCCTTCGAGGAGTTTCGACATCGAGCGAGCGAAGTCTCGGTGACCCCGAGCGAACCTTGTCAGTCCGCTGTCACTCGTTGCCCCGTTTTACGTCAAGCACGTCACTCCAAGCGCCGTCTTTACTCCTCTAATCGCATTTCAAGGGTTCAATCTGTTAAAGAGTCTTCAAAAAATCCATATAAACCTAAACACAAATAAATTCCAGGATAAACAGGACAAGAGGAGTGACGTTTCAGATTTTTGACCACTTGCTTGATCCATCGAACCGTCAGCCTCTTCCACAATCCCTCACACTGCAAATCCATGTGTGTTATGTGTTACACGTAAGGTGCGTAATTTTAGGAATTAACAAGTGTAAGTGGCATATGGTCATCAATGGTTTTTCAAATGGGAACATGTTTTTTTTTTTATTAAGACGTTGTAGCTGATATTCAGACGAATTCAACGACCTATGATATCATGACCTCGAAATGATTTTTCACCAAAATACACGTGTAAAAACGGGAAATCATGATGGTATTGACAATAAGAATATCCGAATAATGTAATTGATTTTTTTGTGCAGAAAATGTATTGTAACAAATGTTCGAAGTGATGGCCATTACGGGGCCAGTTCACTTTGGAGCCACGAAAAAAGGCTATTTTCGCGATTTTTTTTTGAGGATTTTATAAAAGATATGAATATAAAAGTTGTTGGGCTTGATAAATAAAGTCTTGAAATACATTTAAAAAAAATTTTAATTCATTTTTATTCATTTTTAAGTACAAAAACTATAGTTTAACGTAACGCCTCAAAAATAGGTAGGCTAGGTAGCTCCATCACAACTCGGCAACGGCTTGTCTGAAACAAAAAAATCAAATTCCATTAGATTCAGTATGACACCAGCTACAAAATGACCCTCGGATATAAAGTTTTATCAAAAAATAAAAAAATGGCAGATGAAAAACGAAAACAGTAAAAAAAACGCGTTTTTTCGCAGTTTTTCGCAAAAAAAAGAGTAAAAATCAAAATTTTAAAACCATCGAGGGTCATCTTGTTGCGAATCATGTTTACAATATGTGGTTCAAATTTCAAGAGAATCGGTTTATTAGTTTTAGAGATACGATGGAGCTAGATTTTGAAAACGTTGTTTCGAGAAAAACGCGTTTGAAGTTTATACTATGAAAAACTCTTACCTAAACTCAATCGGCAATTCCTGCACCGTACAAAATCCCTTCTGATTGCTCATCATCGTCGATTTCTTCAAGTCTTGCTTGCTTTCGATTTTTTGAAATTTTCAAAGTGGACTGGCCCCTTAACCTCGACACATTTTTGAAGACGTCGGATGAATGATTCTCTTGACCTTCGAATAGTTTCTGGTGTGATAGTGGCGCAGACTCTTGTAATTCGTTCTCGCATGTTCGCCGACGTCGTCGGAACATCATGGTAAACACGATCCTTTATAGCTTCCCATAGGAAGAAACCAATACGGTTATTACATGTTACTTCGGATGGATACACTTCTCTACTGATTCTAATATCGGTAGATGGTAAACATTCTTCACTCTACTACAGTTTTACTACGTTACAATGCCAGTATTTACAAACATCAGAAACATCTCCGACTATTGACATTATTGTATCCGTTGGATAACCTTCGCCGCTATCACACCAGAAACTATTCGAAGGTCAAGAGAATCATTCATCCGACGTCTTCAAAAATGTGTCGAGGTTAATGGCCATCACTTCGAACATTTGTTACAATAAATTTTCTGCACAAAAAAATCAATTACATTATTCGGATATTCTTATTGTCAATACCATCACGATTTCCCGTTTTTACACGTGTATTTTGGTGAAAAATCATTTCAAGGTCATGATATCATAGGTCGTTGGATTCGTCTGAATATCAGCTACAACTTCTTAATAAAAAAAAAAACATGTTCCCATTTGAAAAACCATTGATGATCTTGAGAACACAAAAACTATGACCTTGACAAAAATGAATTTTTCAACACTGCATCAGCTCTTCGAAATCAATCAAATTACCTCCTGACATTTTTTTCGTCACTCTAAAGGCAACGGATATATTTGGGGTGGTCACGTTAAATGGTCCACCCTGTATACATGTTTGAAAAAATCTATATCAGGATATTTGATCAACATCTCTAATTTTCACAATGACATTAACTTTATTGTGTATGTGAAAACAACGCACAATGAATTTTCAGTGCATTTCAACGTCACCGAGAATAATCAAAGACTTCCCCCAAGTGCTTCGATTGCCAAAAAAAAAATCCAACGCAGATTGCAAAAAAAAAAATCTTCCTAAATCTTCCTAACCACGATGGGCCTGACGTCAAAAATTACTAAATTTATCATATTTTTTTCACAAAAAAAAAAATAAAAAATCAAAAGTGACGTTCTTGAAAAAATCGCGTTTTTTTTTTTCAAAAAACTAAAAAATCATATCGAAGATGACGTTGAATATTATTCAAATATTTTTTTTTCATAAAGAACATTTCAAAACGAAGAATTAAACAAAAGAAGATCTTAATCGGTCCATTTTTCAGAAAGTTATAAGCATTTGAAAAAAAAAAATGGGCGAATTTTTCAAAAATTCACTACGTATTGGTGATTATGTGAAAGAAATTAAAAAAAAAAATCACACAAGCGTTTTTAGATGAAAACAATAACATATTAAAGTTTCAGCCAAATCGAAAGGGGTTGGTCCGGCAAGTTCTCCATTTGGCGTGGAATGTCCATCGAACAATCAAAGACGTTTCCCAAGTGCTTCGATTGCCAAAAAAAAAATCCAAACCCGACTCAAAAAAAAAAAATCTTCCTAAATCCATTTTTTTCCAGGCCCCAAGTATCCCGACTGTCCCTAAGTCAGCCTGAACTCAACATTTCTCAACTGTGTCGCGTTTTTGCACCGTTGTTCCTGCATTATGAGCCACGAATGGGAAAAAGAGAATTGAGACTGTGAGAAACGAATCGACAAAGATTTGAACGGAAAAACGGAGGCCGATATATATATATATATATATATCGATATATTGGCTCGAAAAAAAAGCGCACTGCTGACGAGAGTCCCCACTTTTCGTCGCGCCACCTTCATCCAGCCGACGGCATCAGAGTTCAGCTTTTTCCACCCTTCTTTCCTTCCTCCACGCTCCAGCTCTCATCCTTCATCCTTTTAGCCGGTATTCCAGCTTCAATCCCCGCCCCCTCCTCCCCCCTTACTCTCCCGCACCAACTCCCCCCCCCCCCCCCTCGCTCTCTTGCCCTGCGATTCCGTCGCGTCTGCTGTCTTCCCTCTCCAACTCCCCTTAATGCCCCTCGTTGCATTTTAAATCAAAGCCTAGAGGTAACGCAATCACCAAGCATCACGACGCTTCCACAATTTTCTACTTTAAGCTACTTTATGTATTAGTATACCCAACCCCTCGCGATTTATATACTGCGTCTCGTTTCGTACTTATTATTATATATACATATATATATATATATATATACACGTATGTATTCAAATGTCTCCATCTATATACGCCGTCATGTCATTATGGCTCATGTATCTCAAACGAACATTTTGCCATGTTCCCCCTTTTCGTTGTCGTCACCGTTCGAAATTGAAAATCCTGTGTATATACGTAATTGAGGTTAAATTATAGTCGAATAGGTCCTTAGGGCAGAATTCTAGTCTCGAAATTTGAAAAAAATCGATTTTTTTTTTCATCGGTACTTTCTTAAGCCCGTGCAAAAATTGTCGTAGGAATCCAATTGGATTCCCATAGTTGTATCTACTTCGTGATAGGGATCCAATGGGATAACCCATTGGAATCCAACGTACGAATACAATCTGATTCCTATAGGATTCCCAAATTATCAAAGAATTCGATACGATCCTTCATAGATCACACCGCATTCTGTAAGTTAAATTTTCTCAACAAAATACATAGATATAGAAAAATGAGTGCATTACAAAAACCTATAAATCTTATCTTAAAAAAGTATAAATCGTTTAAGAAACGCGAATATCTCATAAATCGATTAAAATCACATCACTAAAAATCCACTGTAATTGTAGTTTGTTATTTATTTTACTGCACTTTGACACAATAACACCACACACGTACAAGCTCACGGAGCGTGTGGGTTATGTTTCAACACGTCGAGGTTTTTCTCGTAACTTTTCACGTATTTTCTATTCGAACGTGTTAAGAATTCTTAAGGTATTACTGGATGGACCATTGGGCAAATAGTTAGTCCAAAATGGGCGAATCGTACATTAACAAGTCTAGATCATGCCGTACATGTTTAACCTTACAAATAGCTAATTTAATAATAAATTAACACTTAGAAATGTTAATTTTCCACTTTTAATAATAATTGAAGTCAAATTCGACGATATTGGCGTGTGCTTGAATGACGTTTTGTCAGTCACAGTACATCTGTTTCAACTGTCCAACAAAAAAAAAATTCTCAATTTTTAAATTTAATTAATACGTTCAGATCATCTTATTATTATCAATAATTACACAAAAACTTAACATATATTGAGTTTAAGGCCTTATATACGCGAAAAATTTTTAAATTTTTCATTTTTTTTTAATTTTTAATTCCATTAGCCTAAACGGTTAGGAATATTTTAAGCTTTACAGAATTGAAAAATTCCAGGATGCTATTAAATAAGGTAATATTGCATTTATAATAAATAAATGGCTTTGTTAAAGCCATTTATTTATTAAAAATGTTATTTATTATTTATTTATTAAAATGTTATTTATTTATTAAAAGCCGTTTTTCCACGATTCACTTTTTTGAACCTTGTGAAAGTTCTGACTCTTGAACGAAGGGTCAGATCGCTTTGAAATTTTTACAACATATTTTTAGTATCATCACCTATCGTGTGAACCACAGAAACAAAAATTGCAATGACACAAAAAAATATAAAAAATAAAATACCGACAGAAAATTGAGTAAAAAAATGTTAAGTTTCGAATTTTTATTATAATAATTTTTTAAAAAATAATATTGTTGGTTCACACTGAAGATACATTCATTATGCAATTATAAATATGTTCATTTTTTTTTTCAGACACCCCCATCGATGCCGAGAACTTTCACCATCAACGCGCGCGCAAAAAAAATACATTGCTTTGTTATGTTATATTTCCGCCATTTGTTAATATTTCTGATTTTTTTTTTACATATACTTAACCATGTGCTTAAATGATCTGTAAAAAAAATGTTGTCAATATATGCGTCATTTTTTTTTAACAGCGTCTAGAAAAGTACCTTCGAAAATCAGCGAAATCGCGTATATAAGGTCTTAATAAGTTTTTTTTTTACTTTGCCGCGCCACGCGCATCTGATCCATTTGCTCGGCATATCCGTAGCTCTGCCTGCCAACTACGATTTGTAGTTCATTCATAACCACGAGTAGGGCTGAATGTCCTGCATTGAATAAAATAGCAACAAGAAATGTCGCTACCTCGATTATTTTGTGCCCAGAATGGAGATATTGTGGAGCTAATCGCCAAACGGTCGAGTTTGGGTTTGTTTGGGTTATCAAAACCCAAATTTGGGTTATGAAAACCCAAACAAACTACCTAACTGAGCGCTCGTGGATACCTGAGCGTGCTTGGGAGTCGAGCGGAGAGTCTTTATCATTTATATACACACCGTGCTGCTTACATATACATACCGTCCACTGCTTCTATCTGACTTTTCATCATCTGCTAACGCGGTGGTTCCAAAAAGATCGCGAAAAGCCTCGAAGCCAGGTAGTTCTTGCGCAAAAGAAACGACTAATCGTTTTCGGGGATTGTCCAAAGGCTAGAAAATCACGATGATGCGAGAAGTTCAAAAATGACCATATTTAGTGTACCCGAAAGCTGGTGATTCCGTAACTGTCCATTTTGGCAAATTTGGCGCACCAATTCAAGCCGAAATATGGGAAAAGCCATCAGGGATGCCGGGATAATAAGGTTGGAGGGTAAAATTTTTAGAATAACGTTAACGGCTCTAGTTTTAAGTACGTAGGTACGTGTGTGTATGGACGGCATTCGCGCATGTGTGTTATGCCTGGAGAGGCTGGAAGCGTGCGGCGAGCGATGTAATCCAGTCACCACGTAACGCGATTATCCTGCCGGAGCTCTATATCTCGTTCTGGCGCGAGAGTTGGTAACCCGAGTATCCCAAGAGATAGACCAGCCAGAGAGAGATAGAGAGACATGAAGGAAGAGGGAAGAGGGAAGGAGAGAGAGAGAGAGAGAGAGAGAGAGAGAGAGAGAGAGAGAGAGAGAGAGAGAGAGAGAGAGATGAAAAGGACCTGGAGGGATGTGTGAAACGCGTTGCTGTTGACCAGGCAATTGTCGTCCTGTGTATATTCCTATACATCGCCATCTCGGTTGTGACAATAACTCCGGACAATAGTACCTCGATTTTGGCAATTACATCTCACCAGTTAATTCTCACAGGACGAAAAATCCATTGGCATTTAGAGATACCCCGTTCAAGTGCTTTGAATGAACTTCACACTTGAACTTCGTGCACACCCAACAGTGGGAACCTCCCTTAGACTGCGAAAATTAACATGCTCGAATATAAACCGGTCAAATTGGAATTGACCATCTTTGGTGATGATCATCGTTGGACATTCGATCTCTCCGCAGTGATTATTTTCGGGGCTGATCATCTATGAAGTTTTGATGTTTCCTTAGTGATTTTTTTGCATGATGAACATCTGTGGGATTTTGATCGTTTAGAGAGATGGTCATCTGTAGGCTTTTAATCTTAACCCTGGAACTCATGTACGGGGTAGAAACCCACCACAGTCTACTTTAAAAGTACGCTGGTAAGCTATGAATCAAAATTTTCAACTAGGGACCGTGATCACAATTCAGTTTCGCTACCTGGCTGTGAGGGCAGGCTGACAGTGAGGGCAGGCTGACAGTGAGGGCAGGCTGACAGTGATGGCAGGCTGACAGTGAGGGCAGGCTAACAGTGAGGGCAGGCTGACAGTGACATTATTTGCTCGCTGTTTGTCAGGCAAAACGTTTCTCAAGAGCACCCGGGGTGGGTATCCACCCCAGTCTAAAGTTGCCGTTGTTGATTCGTGGCAGTAAGTGAATATTACTCTTTTTCACCAGAATCAATATATTTCCCGAATAGAAATTTAGCTATGGGGCAGACTAGGGCCCTGATCCAGCATGCAGTATCCTGCACTACGGCACTGTACAGGCTGCCGGATCAGGCCTTTACTAGGCATCAAACGCTTTTTGGCATCGGGACTTGAAGCGGATGCCGGTTACAGACCTGATCAGTACACTCTTCCAAGCCATCATCCAACTGCCGTTATCTATCCCTGAAAAATAAGATTAAATCATCAACAAATTACGAATGAAAAAATTATCGTAATATTTTTTCTTTCCATATGCTTTATTTATGTTCCTGCATATATGAGAACTAGCTGTCTGTCCGCGGCTTCGCTCGCGGAAACTATAAGATTTGAACAGTTTTTTTTTCATTTTAATTGAAGTTGTACGTCCATCGATATGATGTTACGTCCATTGTTGTTCATTCATAAACCAACAAACTGTACAAACAGTGCATACCTAATTTACGCGAAAAAAGCTGCGGACAGAAAGCTAGGCTTTAATACAGCACTTATTTGTATACCACATTCCAGTATACTGGTAAAATTTGAAGCCAAGTTACCGGAGTACAGAAGTTACAAAAAATCACGACTTCAAAAATCTTCTAATTTATGCAGCACTCTATGAAGATAACATGCTGGCCGTATTTCTATCTGATAATTTATATACTAAGTTACCCTAGATATTTGATATGAACTGCTCCAAGCATGCAAAATTTTTTTAAGATTCTGTAACGACAATAAAAAGAGGGTGTGACCAAATGTTTGAAGAAAATATTAATGATAAAACTTACGAAAATGCGACCAGCAGAAGATTTTTCGTAACTGCGACTTCTCACAGAACATGTAAAAATGTCTAAATGTACAAAATTTATGCGAATGTTTTCATTTCACTTCATCATTGGGTATAATAATTGATTGAAACTTATTTTCATTAAGGGCCACGGTAATTTACTAATGATTCAAGAGGGCTCTGGTTTATACGCTCACATGAGCGTGGGGGGGTCGCAATGACCCCAGCCATGTTTAAACGTTTGCCGCGTTGACCGTATCGTTTCGAATGACTCATAAAAATTCTGGATATTAGTTTGAATATTCTAGAATGTGGTATCCACGGTATTATATTTTGATAAAATTTTACAAATGGCGGAAAAAAATCAGCAAGGGTTGAATGCGTAAATAAAGCCCTTCTTTTACTTTAAAAAAATCATAACTCTTGCAATTTTCAATTTTTTTTTTTCATAAAATTTTAGGGTGATCTTGAGATATGATAGTTTAAGGGAAAAAATAGTTCTATAGTGGGTATTTCAAAAATGGTATTTATTCTTGAATATCTAAAGAGCCATTTTGGAGTGAAATAAAGAACGATAATCATGAAAAATGAGCGATTTATTATAAAAAGTGGCCACTAACAACTTATAGTGATTTTGGCTTGAAGTTGCGTTTGGGGTCATTTCGACCCCGGGTGACCGCGGAGACTTGAACTTCGAAAAACACCGAAATACGCGTTTTATTAATTGTATCAAAGAGCATTAATACCAAGTTTCAAGTAAATTCGACCATAAAAATATTATTTCCCATACAAAATTTGTCACCTCCTTTCACCACCTTAAGGGCTGAATTTTGAAAAACGCCGGAATACGTACTTTATTAATTATATCAAAGAGCATTAATACCAAGTTTCAAGTAAAATTCGACCATAAAAATATTATTTCCCATACAAACTTTTCCACCCCCGTTCACTCCTTAAGGGTTGAATTTCGAGAAATCCCTTCTCAAACGATGCCTCCAATATAAAATCAACACCCTCCCCAAATTTTACGTTTCTACCTTTAGCGGTTTAGACTGGGCGATGATGAGTCAATCAGTCAGGCAGGCAGTCAGGACTTTGCCTTTTGTATATATAGATAGATGGAATTAAATCGTGTCCTGCCTCGTTAAAGTTTTCTGTCTAGCCGCGGGATTGGAGCCTACGCTTTTTAATTCTAAAGCTGAGCGCGCTACCTACTTAGCCATCCTAACACTTGTACAAGCCTGCTTTTTGTTCGTTGCTTATTTTTATCGTTCTAAAAAATATGCCCTTTTTTGGCATCTAGAGTGGCCTAAGGCCTTAAGTATCTTAAAATTTACATGCCATTTTAGTATAAAGTACATTCCAATTGACATGTAAATTTTAATATACTCAATGCGGATGCACTGTTCACAAATATGCACAAAACCCCGAGTCGAAAACTAAGGCCGAAAACTTTATTCGATTCGGTCGAAATTGTAAAAGTTGGCCTACGGTTGGCGACTTAGACCGAAAAAAACGACGAATCTTTTAAAATCGCAATAATTCAGGCGACTTATAAACCGGAACGTACCGAAAATGCGCCGGAAAAAAAAACGCCGGAACTTAGTTCCGGCGTGTTGATCGGCCAAACGGGTTGCAGGCTGAAAGTACGCCGAAACTTGGGATTTCAGCTTACATCAGTCAGCGTTCTGCTCAGGCCGAGAATATGCCGATACTCATTTTTTCGGTCTACTGATCAACGTCGCAGGTTACAGGCTCCTCATTATCAATCGAACTCACAATAACAGTTCAACAATTGGCAGAATTCAGCTAATCAAAGCTCAAATTTTACACCACTTTAACTCCTAATTTTACATCACTTTAACTCCCAACTAATTTACTCAACGCTCTGTATAAATTCATTATTTTGAATAAAAAAAAAAACACGGTGAAAAGGATCTTCTTTATTATCGTAGAGATTTAAGAGGAAGCAAGATCGAATTGCACTAATTATCACTCATTATATTACCAAATATTGATACTCGATGGGGAGACCGAAATTCCAGATTTCTGCGTGTTTTCGGCCCGAGTAAGCGGGCTGATGAAGAGGTCGAAATCGTAAGTTTCAGGGTGTTTTCGGCCCGAGAAAGCAGGCTGACGGAGAAACCGAAATTCAGAGTTCAGGCGTGTTTTCGGCCTGGAAGGCCTAGCCGGAATGGTTCGCTATTCCGGCCGGTTTTCGACGTGAATTCGATCTAGACCGAAAACACGCCGGAAAATAAGACTTTTATTTTTCGACTCGGGACGTGATTAACTTTACTGTAACACACATAAATGTTTAAAACACCTTTGCTATCCAAACGTGTTGATGCAAACATTTACACGTTTCGCATGTTTTTAATAAGACATCAATAAAATGTTAAAATTTCATGCGGTACAAGTGTTTCAAAATACACATCAAATGCGTTTTAATTCTCTGCAACACCCATGAGTGTGTTATTTTAAGTTTCGTATAGCATTTGCACGTGCTAATTCCTAAAATGGCACTTTTACATTTAACAAATAATATGAACTTTCAGTAGAAAAAAAATCCAGCATCAGGTTCAATGTGCGAGCCGTACAGTGATTCGGAGCCTCTATGTGAACCATCGTCAAGTCGACTTACAGGTGACACCCTACGAGACAATTGCCATAGCCTCCTCAAAGCAGGAAATAGACAACGGACATTGAGAGAAGTGTTGGAAGGATTTTGGTTGCACCCTACACGGGAACATCCCCCACGTATCTTTATCCGTTGCTACTATGATGATAGTCTCCTCCCAGTTCCTTAGGGTAGTTCATACAACGTGAAATCACTCTACGGATGTTGGATTGAAGAGAGGGGGTGGGGGAGGGCGGTAAATACGATTTACACCGAAACGAGCGCAATGTAAGCGGGTTGTGTGAAGTTTCTACGAGCAGGCGGAATCAAGCAAAGCTCTGTATTACTGTTTTTCCACAACTGTCGGTCCCTCTTTCTCTCTCTCTCTCTCTCTCTCTCTCTCTCTCTCTCTCTCTCTCTCTCTCTCTCTCTCTCTCTCTCTCTCTCTCTCTCTGGCGCTCTCGCTCTTGGCCAAAGGGAGGAGATCCTTGAGACAGGGTGAGGGTGGAAGACAAGCGCACACTACCGGAATACAGCAGGCTATGGCGTTTGTCGTAGAACGATTCCGAAGCGGGTTTGATGGTGGTCCAGAGGGAGGAAGGAACGGAGAGAGAGAGATAGAGAGAGAGAGAGAGAGAGAGAGAGAGAGAGAGAGAGAGAGAGAGAGAGAGAGAGAGAGAGAGAGAGAGAGAGAGAGAGACAGACAGAGACAGAGCAGGAGCTTGATAGGGGTCGAGAGAAGGAAATCTAAGGGTGTATTTGTCCAATAAAACCACCACGTGGATCCCTCCCCGCCCCCGCACATCTATGAAGCTTTGCGAGCGGCCAGATAGATGTGGATGAGAGAGAGAGAGAGAGAGAGAGAGAGAGAGAGATGCAAAGGAAGCAAAAGACATATCAGATCATAGGAAGCCACTCCCACGCGTTTGAGGTGAAGAGGGGGGAAGGGGGAGATACGCGCATGCTCGTCCCGCCTACAAAACGAGATCACGAGTACCACGCTGCTTTTTCATCTCGTTGGCTCGTCTTCGCTGCGCTTCGCACACTGCCGCGCGGTCCTGATATCGCGTAGACGAGCCGAACTCTCCCGTCACCGGATCGAGATTATCCCGCGCTCGTACCTGATTCTCCGTTCTTGAGATAAAGAGAGAGAGAGAGAGAGAGAGAGAGAGAGAGAGAGAGAGAGAGAGAGGTCCTCGATAGTCAACCGATCGACATACCGATTTTTCGAACACTCGTGTCTCAATGACGTCACGCTGATGTGACGGTGTTAAAAACTTTGCGCGTATAGGTCGATCGGTCAAACGTTTTAACGGTCACTCTCAAGATCGAGCAGTGACACCGAGGTCCAGCGCGCCAAAATTCTGCCGAGTGAAGTGCCTCATTGTTGAAGACACACAAAAAAAAAACGGTCCGATTTGTGCGCGACCATGAAACGTGTCTTCGAATCACTTCCGGTTTTCATCTCGTAGGCTTTACGTTTTTGTTATTTTTTTTCTTCGTTTTTTTTGTTTTGTTTGAGAATTAAAAAAATTCTCGAACAAAGCGGAATCGAAGGTTGGTGGAGAACCGGAAGATCGAAGGGTTTTTTTATCGTCGGGGGCACGAGGAAAGTCCGCGAGCGAACGGAAGCGGCGGCGACGGCTGCGGCTTCTCGGCGGCTCTTCGCCCCGAGTGGCCAACACGCCGTTTACGTCGAGATCAACAACAAAACACAGGTGCAACGACGTCAAGACGAAGTCTGGAGATCGTGGGAGGTCCGCGGACTCGCGGAGAATATCGGTAAAGTGTTGTTCAGTCACGAGTCCAGGATTCTCACCCCCGGCGGTGGCAGAGTCTCGCCCGGGGGCGACGGGCCTCCCCCGAGCCCTCCGAACCTACAATACAATCCGCCCAATCACAGTCCAACCCTTGTCAAGGTGAGTCAACGTTTTTCTTTTTGTTTTGTTTTGTTTTGTTTTTTTTTTTTTCGTTAAAGAAAATTTTCCAAGCCACTAATCATCTTGCCAAACGGTATTTTCAACCTCAATGCATCCGTAACTTTTTATTTGTTGCACTGGTGGCATGCGGAGGGTACGAACATTTCGGATTTCTCGCTGCCAGATGATTCAAGGTGTTTCTTTCAGGAAATCAAATCTTTAACAATTGGCTTCCACCCGCGGCTTCACTCTTCATTAAAAGTTGCATTTATTAATAGTTAATAAATGCAACTATTAATAGTTGCACCTCTTATTAGGGATTGTTTTTAAAAAATGCCTAAATATACGTTTTATTGTGTGTTTTGAAGAATATTTATACCGAGTTTAAAGTTGACGCGTGCAAAGACTACAATTTTCTATACAAACCCGTGCGGAAAATTGGCAGGGCATCCCTAAGAGAATTCGGGGCCTTACTTGTGGATTCCATAGAAGGGTTTTCTGCAAAAGAGCCAGATCGAGCTCCTATTAGAGAACGGTAGGGTAGATAGGTTGACTAAAACTATGGTCTAATTACGGAGATCAAGTAAAGGCCTTTAACCTACTTCGCGGCCCGAAAAAAGAGGTGTTGTCGTGAATTTTTTTTTTTTTTTTGGGAAATTGATGCAGGTGTTTAACTTTTTTTTTCATAGTAAAGGGTATCATTTCAAGTATCTTTGACAATTTTTTGATTGGGAAATATTTATAAACGACGGAGATATATACACGGAGAGAATTAAATGTTAAAAATTACCGTGCAGTAACGGTAACCAGATGACAACTCTGAAACTTCGCTTATTATTACTGAGTAAAACACAGATTTTCACGAAAATAAAATAAAATTTCTTCTTCAGATAAAAAATTTTACCAGATTTTCTAGTAAATTTTCATGTGTAACAAAATACGCAAAACTTAAATTTAAAAAATATATAATATTAGCGAAATTTTACTGTGCATTTTATTATTTTATGCCTTTCAAAAATGTCTATAAAAAAGTATCGTCTTTATAACAGTTATTTTAAGATTTATTATAAAATTTAATGAGTGTTATAGGAAAATGTATTGTGCTCTCGGTAAAAATTATCGTGCGCGCTACCCTTCTTGTATAGTAAAATTTTACCTACGTATTTGAAATTTTCTGTAACGTGAGTTAAAAAAAACTTGTAGCATACGAATTATTATGCTTTTCTCACTTGTCACCACATTGAAATATATCACGGTAATTTTTACCGTGAATTTCACGACAAAAATTACTTTATTTTAATTCTCTCCGTGTACGAAAAAATATCTTGTATAATAATAAAAATAAGGAAATTAAAATGTAAAAAGGAACTTTCGTTGCGTTCCAACGATGCAAACTTCAACACCATCTCAACGGTGCCTCATGAAAATTATTGCAACCATATGCGTAGGTGTGTGTGTGTGTGTGTGTGTGCACTGTGAAAAAAGAAATGTGTTATTACAATACATTTGAGACTTAGAATTCTGTTATACTGTTAGACTTATTATAATAGTTATATATTATATATAATAATATATATATTATTATATATAATAATATATATATTATTATATATAATAATATATATATTATAATAATAATATATATATAATAATAAAATTCTGTTAGACTTATTATAATAGCAAAGTCTGGTAGTTTGGGGAAATAGCTACTAAGGAATCTACCACTACACCCCTCAAAGGCCTTTACTTGGTCTTCGTACTTAGACCATAGTTTTGGTCAACCTACCTACTCTACCATTCCCTAATAAGGACCGGCTCTTTTATGGAAAACCCTACTATGGAATCCACAAACAATCCATTGAAGGCGCCGAATTGTATTAGGGATGCCCTGCTAATTTTTCGCTCAGGACGACGCCATACAGGCTTGGGAATCTACAACTACATCCCTCAAAGGCCTTTAATTGGTCTTCTTAGACCATAGTTTTACTTCTCCCTGTTCAAGGTGCCTTCTTACTCCCGTATTACGGATCCATTGATTTGATGATTCTCCAGCATTGATCGTCGTTGCCTTACTACGGTGTTCCGGACCTCAGCTTGATAGCGGCCTGATCAGTCTTCAGGCTGTCGGATCAAGATTTCTATCCGGGACTTTGAGAAAATGCAAAAAAAATCGTTTCTTCTTTATCCGTCACAGTGGTGTCCTTCCTTAATCATTTGTTATTAACAAACGCATAAACGTATAAAAAAAACATCCTGTCACTCTATAAAAAAATGTTTTAAACTATGCTGTTTCCGAATTTGTCATGAATCGGACGAATAGATTTTGTGATACGTCATCGTTTGATAAAACATCATTTCACTTCACAAAAATTCTCACAATTGAATTTTTGTGATTTTTACCAAATCTTTCTTGCAAATTGACGTTAACACCCGAGACTATAAAACTATCCGATGAAAAAATCAAATTTTTCAAATGTCAAACTTATGCAGACTCCTCAAGCTGTATAGAAATCGCGCCTCGCTACTTTCTCATTGATATTTACGATACCGCAATACAGAAGGGAAGAGTGGCGTAGACACGAGTCCAAACGATTCGTGGGTTACTGGGATATATATTTTTTTCTTTTTTTTTTCATTTTTTTTCATTTTTTTCATTTTTTTTTTCATTCTCGTCGGAGGATAAAACCGTACGCTCAAAAGTTTCATGGGTGGGGAACGCACGACGTGGAAAGTAGATTCAACGATGATGGGTATAAGGGTGACTGTCATGAACGGTTTTCGTCAAGCAGCGAGATCCGCGAAGCAGCAACGGGGCAAAATACCATGGGCAAAAGTCTGTTGAGTCCCTACGGGAGATTCTCCTGGTCGAAAGCGCGCCACGCAGCTGTCTGCGAGCTAAGCTTTCCTACGACAGCAAAAAGCTCGTCAAAACTTTCCATACACTCTTCCCTTATCGTATATATATATGTATATATATGGGATTATATCCTGAGCAACCAAAGTATATAAATTACTATATTATCAATAATAACATATAATCATATCAATGTAATAATAATCAATATATATCCAAAGCTTAGAATATTCGAATTTCGAATGTCAGCTTAATATCGTATGCATATGTATATTAGGGTGGCTGCAATTTGGGTCAAATTTGAATTTTCAAAGTCCCCTTGTAGAAAACATAATTAAGATATATAAAAAAAAATTGTGCATAGTTTCAAGGCGCTGGGAAAATTTTTAATAGTAACTGCGAGGGTGTGAATTTTCAATACAAAATTACATGTGTTTTTCTAATTCATTACTTGATTGTTTCTCATGCTTAAAATATTGGTGAGAAAAATCTGAAACTTGGCCCATATATTGTGCATATTATAAGGTATGTGATCAAATTTTTACAGATTTTTCCAGTAATAATTGTCATTATTACTAGCTTTGCAATGACAACCTTGTTTTTTGTTTTGTAGTTTCATTCATCAAAGACGATTGCTTGAAAAATCTGTAAAAATTTGGTCATATACCTCATAATCTACACAATCTGTGTGCCAAGTCTCAGATTTTTTCCACCAATATCCTAGGCATGAGAAATCATTAAATAATAACTTGGCAAAACACATGTATTGTTTTATTGAAAATTCAAACCCTCACATATGGCTGCAATAATTTTTACGAGGCACCGTTGAGGCAATTTTAAACGCCCTGGTTATTTTGCCTTCAATGGCCCTCGGTAGCAAAGTGTGACCGGCCACGGATGGCCCATGTGAGACTTCCAGACTCGGGCCTTAATAAAGTGAGGGAAAATTAAGATGGGCCCGATCAATTGCCCGAGCAATTTCCGCACGGTTTGATTATTTCACATGCTTACAATATTGGTGAGAAAAATCTGAAACTTGGCCCATATATTGTGCACATTATGAGGTATATGACCAAATTTTTACAGATTTTTCCTGTTATAATTGTCATTATTACTAGCTTTGCAATGACAACCTCATTTTCATTTTTTTTGAGTTGCATTCATCAAAGACGATTGCTGGAAAAATCTGTAAAAATTTGGTCACATACCTCATAATCTACACAATCTGTGTGCCAAGTCTCAGATTTTTCCCACCAATATCCTAGGCATGAGAAATAATTAAGTAATGACTTGGCAAAGGACATGAATTTTTTTATTGAAAATTCAAACCCTCACAAGCACCATTCAACATTTTCCAAGCGCCTTAAAACTTTACACATAATTTTTTAAATGTTTTTACAAGGGAACTTTGAAAATTCAAATTTGACAAAAAACTGCAACCCTAATAACTGCAACCCTAATATAAATATACAGGGTGTCCTGTAATGAATGCATATTCCTGACACTGTCGATAGGTCAGATTATGTCCTACTATCCCGTGTGGAAATTGAGTTCGTGCTTTGATCAGGCCCATCTTAATTTTCCTTAACTTTATTAAGGTCGTCTTCTAGTTTAGAATTTTGAAAAAATCGATTTTTTTGCATATTTTTAATGTTTAGTATTTCAATAATATACCCTCCAAAGGAAATTTGGAAATTCCAAATATTAACGGAGTTACAGCTGTAATTAGTGAGGTGGAAACTTAACCGGCGCTGCCGGACCGAATCGAACAATAGACGGTTCCGTCTGCTCGACTACCTGAGGCCCTACCCTTCGTGATATTCACGTTTCTTGACTACCTGAGGTCCCCTACCCTTTGTGATATGGACCAGGAATCGCCGATTAACGAAATGTAAGTATATGTACCATTATATGACTTAGACTGCCTGAAACGGTACTCGAATCTTTAAACGCGTTTTTCTCGAAACTACTTTTTTCGAGACGGTTGACATGATATCTCAAGTTGTAATGAACCGATTTACTTGAAATTTTTTGTGGACCTTCTCTATACACCCCTCTATCGCCCCTACCAGATTTATCGCGAAATTTTGTTACTGATTATTTTTAAAAAATCAACAATCGTGAAAAAAACGGCAAAAAATGACCTTTTTTTTAAACAGCCGCCATTTTGCGAATTTTTTTTTTGCCTAAGGTAGGGGCTATAATGACATCCTTACTAATTAAGAATCTATTTTTTTTTTCAGATGACCAGGAGGCTTGGAATCATGTCAACCAGGAGAGGCCGTTTTTTTTTCCACCCCTACTTTACCAGCCTGCATCTACCAGAATTATGGATTTTTTTTTTCGCCAATTTTTTTATACAATGTCAAAGGATGAATAAATATGTGGTAAAAAGATAGATACGGAAATATTTTTTGTTTTTTTTTAATCGCATGTTGAAAAACCCCCAAATTTTGGCCTTCTAGGCTAGAAGACGACCTCAAGGCCCTAGCCTAGGCTTAGAATTTTGTCAGTTTTCAATCAATTTTCAATCAATATTCTTTCCTTCTGCGTACTCATCAATCCACTGAAAAGCCCATATATGTTTTTCCATAAAAAAAAGTTCCCAGATCCTCTTTCTTCGCTCCCGTATTTTTTATTCCATTTTTTCCATTCAACCACCGAGACGCGTAATAACAAGAGCGAGCCCATATATACGGGTATACGAGAAGAAAAAAAAATGCCGTCCCAATAAAAACGTTTGGGTCGAGACAAGATATTTACGGGATTGAAGCGAGCAGTTCGTAGTCAACGCGAGTCTATTCTCATTGAATAGTCTAATAAGCGATTCATTATGTTTTATTGCACCGAGCGAGAATAAAACGTAAATAGACGGGAAGGAGAGATTGGCGTGGATTGTGACCACCCCGAAGTGTTCAACGATCGAATGAGGGCTCCCCAATATATATATATATATATATATATATATAAATACAGGGTGGACCACGCAACGTGTGCACCTCTTTTACGACCAAAATATGCGTTGCACAAAAAAATGTTTTATACAAAAGTTACATGGTTTATAAGGCTACACTATGCGGTGCATTTATTTTTTTTATAGGTGGAGGCGCTTCGAAGATTTGAAGGTCAACTTTATTTTTTCAAATGGAATGCTATATTTTTTATAGCGTAATATGATAGAGTATCGAATTCTGAGTAAAAAAGTATAGACCTTTATTAGCCCTAGAGTTAATAGCTAACGAGTAATTTCACTTTATTACTTTAAAATTTTCTTCACGTAATATCAAGTTTGAGATTCAAAGAAAGATAAAAGTGAATGTGAATTTTTCTAATAGTGAAAAACTTGATATGCTATTAGAAAAATTCATTTTCACTTTTATCTTTCTGATAATAATCACGCACAATCACCGAAGGATACTTTAATACTGGATTACAATCATTGAGAAGATTGTGAATCATGATAAGTGTGTGTGATGTGGTAAATATGTTCATATTGATAAACACTGTGATGTAAACACTGCCATTCAGAAATTTGTAGTAGATTTGAATCTCCAACTTGATATTACGTGAAGAAAATTTTAAAGTAAAAAAGTGAAATTACTCGTTAGCTCTTAACTCTAGGACTAATAAAGGTCTATACTTTTTTACTCAGAATTCGATACTCTATCATATTACGCTATAAAAAATATAGCATTCCATTTGAAAAAATAAAGTTGACCTTGAAATCTTCGAAGTGCCTCCACCTATGAAAAAAATAAATGCACCACATAGTGTAGCCTTATAAACCATGTAACTTTTGTATAAAACATTTTTTTGTGCAACGCATATTTTGGTCGTAAAAGAGGTGCACACGTTGCGTGGTCCACCCTGTATAAGGCCTTAACACAAGGAGATATTTTCACTGCCTACGCGCATCGCCGAATGGCAATTTTACGCCCGAAATAGTGCGAAAAAAAATGTTTAAAATGTTATGAAAAACTGTCAAATCACTCAGTACATTGTGAAAAATTCGTCATCAGTGTCATAATGTTAAATGCTCTGTGTTAAAAAGTATTTCTTCGATTGTAAAGTTTAAAGAAACGGCGTAGGAAAAAGATTTAAAATTTGGAGGGTACATTCAGTAAATGACGAAGAATTTACTGTATAAATTTGAATCAAATGGTAGCATTTCGTTAAGTGTCCAGAAGCTTCTTAAAAAAAGGTATTTTTTCATCTCCGTGCGTAGTTCCATAGCTTCGTCTATATATTAAATAGTACATTATGATACGAGTACGAAAACAAAACTTTTTTCAACGAGTGTGAGTTTGTAGCCTGAGCCGAAGGCGAGTGTTGCAATCACACGAGATTAGAAAACATTTTTTCGTCAAGTATTGTATGAAATTTTATTTTACGAGATGTGAAAATGGGGGTTTAAATCGTCCATTATCGTACCGAGTGAAATCAACTTTTTTTTTAAGGTTTTTCGTTCTAGGTTGAAAACTACAAGAAAAATCTTTCCGGCCGCGGAACACTTTGATGCATTTTCAATTGAAAAATAATAAAGAAAAAAAAATTTTGTATCCTCAAAACTATGTATAATAAAGTTTTCCAATTCAATTTTTAACTGCCTTCATTGTGTTCGTTAAAAAGATTTGGTCTTAGAATGAGCCTTTCCTTTGAAGAGCTGGAGTGGCTTTACCCCTTGAAGCAGGAGCAAAAAGCTGGCGGTCGCCGAGACGCAAAGAGACACAATACAATCTTCGCGTGGCGCCTCCGAGGCTTGCGGAGGAAGATGAAAAATATTAAGTACGGCCCTGCTAAGATGATGGCTGTGATCATCTCTGTATGGACACATGTCAGATTTGCCGTAGTGTATCACAGTAACGAACGTTACGACTAGATGAGACAATAAGCACCAGCGCACATGGAGAGAGAAAGAGAGCGAGAGAGGGCCCCCTCCTCTCTCATGGAGAGGGAGAGAGAGAGAGAGAGAGAGAGAGAGAGAGAGAGAGAGAGAGAGAGAGAGAGAGAGAGAGAGAGAGAGAGAGAGAGAGATTCATCGTTGGTTTATTATATGCCTTGGTATAACTTTTAGGCGGCAAGGTACATGTGAAACAAAATAATAACGTATGAAAATACTCTCTGAAGCAATAAAAATAATAAAAAATAAAATTATTAAAATAATAAAAATTATAAAACAATAAAAATCATAAAAAATAAAATAATAAAAATAATAAAAAAACACTGCTTAAGGGGTTGCGTGGGTTTCGAAGCCAAAAAAGCATATTTTCTCCATTTTTAAAAAATATAATATACAAATTATTTTATTGAAAATGTTAAGCACATAAAAGAGCAACATTTCGACAATATTTTTAAAAAATTTCATCCAAATATTTGGGAAATTCAGCCGGTGGGACCTGGTTTCCGGAGACCCCTAAAAAAAAAGTGTCCTCGTGGTGGTCAGGATAACTCATGATAGCTTTATCTGAAATTAAAAAACCAAAATTTGTCTGTTAGTAGATAAGTATAGCTCGTGATTGAACAAAGGATTTTAAAAAAAATTGAAATTTGAATTTTTGGCAGAGCTGTATGCAAAATAGTTCAATTTTTGATACAGTTTACACTACGTATAGCCTTGTAAAATTAATTGTAATCGAAAAAAAAAACCTTCGTTCAATCACTAGTCAATGCTATTTTGAAGAAGTGTGCAAAATTTCAATAAGATCGGTGCATTAGTTTTTGAGAAATCGTGTCCACCGACTTAAAAAATAGTGTTTTGAGAAAAATGCTTATACCTGTGTCGCTCCGAGCCGGTCTTTCCCAACCGGGGGAATTCCCAAAGGCTCTCTCTCTCCTAGACTTTTATTCCGATTGACTTAAAACTTTGGGAGAATATTCTAGACATATTGTACTATTAGATAATAAAATGAAAAAATGGATTTTCAAACCTACGTAACCCCTTAAAGCAATAATAATAACAAAATAGAGTAAAAAAGATAACAAGCATCTAGGAACAAGTAATACAATTGATATCATATATGGCATAACATGGAATACGTACAGTAGCGTAATGAAAAATATTAACAGAGAAGCGATATAATTCAATGAAGAATGAAAAGAGAAGGAGAGAGGGAGAGAGAGAGAGAGAGAGAGAGAGAGAGAGAGAGAGAGAGAGAGAGAGAGAGAGACAGAGGTTGATTGATTGATTGATAGAATTTATTATACCTTAGTCCAACTTTCCAACTTTCGGACAAATGGAGGTACACCTTAAATGAGTCAATCATAGCAATATTAATACAACAGAAAATTAAAATAATGACAATAATGAACATATAAAAAGTTCAATGAATTAATAAATAAAAATGAGAATGAAAGTAACAAAATAACAAAAATAGCAGCGAGGTCGTAAACGCAATATAACAAATAAAAATAATAGCAGTATAGCATGCGGAAAATAAAAAAGAATAATACCAAAATACTGATTTACAACCAATACGTACAATTAAGAGTAAATCTAGAAAATTCAACAATAAAGATATCATTTTTTGAATATAAATTAAAAAAAATATAAACTATACAGAATAAGTCTGTCGGAGTTCTTAATTAATTAATTGCTAGGAAAAATCAAGAACTCAACAAAAGCCAAAACGTATCGAGATGAAGGATTTAATTCAAATTCCGGTAAAAATTCGGAAACTGAATTCAGCGATAGGTAGCGAAAAGTAAAAAAAATTGGAATAAAAATCAAGCAAAATAAAATCCAAATCCGAATGAAAAACAAAATGAAGATAAAAATCACAATATAAAGGATCGAAATCAAAATCGAAATCAAAGGCCAAGAGAAAGAGAGAGAGAGAGAGATAGAGATAGAGATAGAGAGAGAGAGAGAGAGAGAGAGAGAGAGAGAGAGAGAGAGAGAGAGAGAGAGAGAGAGAGGCGCATAAATCCTCCACTAAACCCCCCCCCCCCCCACCTCCAATATGAACAACTTCAATTCGCCAAAGCAGAAACTCCACACACACACAAACTCGCTCGAACTTATAGAAGTGTCTGAGCATCAAGGGGGATGGTGCGCAAAAGTGGAGAACGAAGGAGACTCGAAGATGGGAAAGGAGGAGATGCAAAAGTGAAAGCACGCAAGCATAGATGTCTCTCCTCTCGCAACTCGCTTGCTCGCGCCTTCCGTCTGACGTCCAATCCTGCCAAGTTAACCTCATTAATAAATTAATTAGATATTATTGTGTTGGGAGGGCGGCAGCTGCGGGCTGCCAGGCTCGATAGATGACCCCCCCCCCCAAACCCCGCAACCACCGCCTACCCCCCCCCCCCCCCCCCCCCCCTCCACTGGTCCACTGAGCGATCTTCTTCACTTCTCTTGCTCTCGGACGCGATGTCTTTGCCGGTTACTATACAAACCGAATTTTTATATATGTGTATAGATGAGAGCGAATGAGAATGAGAGAAGGATGCTGCGAACCCGCAGATGAGCACTAATATACACGTATATATAAACGACGGAGGCATTCGCGCGCTTAAAAAGGGGTCGAGACCCGCGGTTTGTCCCGGCATGACGTCACCACGTCACACAGATCGGTGTCGCGTATGTACACGAGTGTATACACGGTGGTCCGAAAAGTGAGATCGAAAAGTGTTTAGGTAGTAGTCTCGCCAAGGCGTTTTTCTATAGATTTTTTTTTTAATTTTGACGATCCATTCAGGACACTATTAAATGATAACCTGGAATTTCAAAAGGATTCACCGTTCCGTTTTCGAGATATTGGCGATCAAAGATCTCACGGGTTTTACACGCGTTCTTATGGGGAGCAGTGGAAAATTTCACATTTCACGCAATAACTTCGAAACTTTTGTACAGATTAAAAAAAAAAAAAATCTCAATTACGCAGAGGAACGTATGACGAAGTGGGTAAAAAATAATCATGAATTTTAACCGTCTTGTTTCGGAGATATAGCGATTTAAATTAAGTAATGTCTAGCGACGCTAGCGCCACGAAGCGGGTGGAGCAGAGTAGAACTAGATTACAGTAGTGTGTGCATATTCGTATACGCAGAGTATCTGCGTATTAGTAGCCGGAATGGATAGTCTGATACAAAAGTGAGACTTAGGTAAACATTATATTAGGCGTTTTCACCATTACTTTGGAAGTTTATAGATCCCGATGAGATGTAAAACCTACGTTATGAGGATATTTTACAATATTTCGAAGCTTTCATCGATTGAGGGGAGATTAAACTTTTCAATGTGACTGTGGCAAGACTACTTTAAGGACTTAGGCCACTCTAAAGGCCAAAAAAAGCTGCAAAAAAAAATTTATTACGAAAAAACTGAACGGTCAAAATGGCTAAAATTTTTCCAAAGGGTGCATAATGTATTCGTCAATATCATATAAAAATGTCAGGCCCGAACGTTGGATTTTTCTTAAGGCCTTACGCCACTCTAGAGGCCAAAAAAAGGGCATATTTTGTGATTTTTTTTTCAGCGAAACCATAAAGTAAATCGAAATTACAAAATAGGGGTTTTATTATACACGTGATTGATTATAGAAAATTATTTTTTTCACAGCGATACATGTCAAAATGGCGACTGTGCAGCATTTTTCCGATGACGCCTTTATTTATGGAAGATCAACGGCTGGACCAGCAGCTCCTATAATTTTTTAGTTATGATGAGACACTAAAGTTTTTTCGATTATATGTAAGAATAGCTATAGAAGTACGTAGGATTTTTTTTTATATATTGTTTTTTGTCAAAATGGCGCATTTCTAAAACGAAAAGTATAAAATGGCATGAAAAAATCTTCAAAAAATTGTTTATAAAAAAAGAACTATGCAATGCAATAAAAAAAAACCTACGTCGTGCCTCAGAAAATGTAATTCTAAATATACAGTTAAAATTTCAAGTAAATCGGTTGAAATTTGTTTGAGTTATGAGTCCGGCCGACTTTAAAAATGTAGTTTTGCGATAAACGCGTTTAAAGTTAGTAGAAAGTCACGACATGAATCCAGAGGGATTGCGCTAGAATTCGAAAATCAAGTACTTAGAGATTTTTCACACCAATAATCTTTTGGAATATAATTTTATAGGTACTAAGGTACATTGTTAACAAACAAAAAAATCGATTTTTGGAGAATCCTAGAGTGGCCTGAGGCCTTAAGGAAATGCAGGAATATTGTCATGGATACAGTCCGATTCGGACTATTAAGGACACTCGTCAGAATCCAAATAGAAACTTTGCATCCAAGCTAGAATCCCGAACTTCTCGAACAAGATCTAGTTCGAAAATCGAATCGGATCCCAGAGATAAGTATAAAAATCACCAGGCGATACCGATCCGTATCAGCTGGAGACGCTGGACGTTTTTTGTAATCATTTATTGAAGGAACTGCAAAACGATTAGGTAAAAATTGGTGCTACAGCCCGTGCGAAAAATTGGCAGGGGCATATTCCATAGTAGGATTTTCCGTGAAAGAGCCGGACCGGGCCCCTGTTAGGGAACGGTAGGGTAGGTAGGTTGACTAAAACTATGGTCTAAGTACGGAGACCAAGTAAAGGCCTTTAAGGGGTGTAGTTGTAGATTCCCTAGTAGCGATTTCACCAATACTACTAGACTAGAATAGGGTTAAATCAGTATAAATTGCGTGGCTAAAGAATTTGTGGTATAATAATTATCGAGATCGATTAAATATAATAATTAAACTATGTGAAAAATACTACTGTGAAAAAGAAATAACATATTTCTTTTTCACAGTACACACACACGCACGTACGCATGTGGCTACAATAATTTCTTATGAGGCACCGTTGAGACAATTTTAAAGGCCCTGGTTATTTTGCCTTCAATGGCCCTCGGTAGAAAAGTGTGACCGACCATTGATGGCCCATGTGAGGCTTCCAGACTAGGGCCTTAGTAAAGTTAGGAAAAATGAAGATGGGCCCGATCAAAGCTCGAACTCAATTTCCGCACGGGAGTATAACTGTCAGAAGTTATATATTTTAATAACAAAATTTCGAACATAATATTTTACATTTAATACAAATTTTCGCAAGAAAAACAATATATAGACACTGAAAGACTTATATTTCCTGGAAAAAAAGTGATAAAGGTTATTTTATTTCTGGTTATTATATTTAAATTAAATGGAGATCCCTTCTAGGGAATCCGCATCATATCCCGATCGGGATCTGATCGGAACTTAGGTATCACTAAGAAATTTCTCCACGGGTACATTAGAGAATATGAATCCAGCGTAGTTTTCCTCTTGAACGTCACTTTTCGGGCCTCCCTGTATACATACATATACAGGGTGAGGCACATAAAGTGTTACAGAGCAATAGCACTCAAACTATTGATCATATCCAAAAATGTTTCGGACAAAAGTTTCGAGAAGGTCGTCATACTGGACTACCCTATTGTTTTTATCGGTGTAGACGCTGAAGCTGCGTCAAGGTCAACTCCACTTTTTTAAATCGAACCATGTATTTTTTTTTCGCCTGACATTATTACCGATTTTAAGACGAATTCAGCGACCTACAGCACAAGGTCATTCTAGTCACGCAAAGTATGAAAATAGTCGAAAAATCGAAAAATATCGGAATAATCACTTTCAAAGGATCCACTAACCTTGGTTTGGGTCTACCTACAGAAGATGCTCGAAGTGATGACCCTCGACTTGTAAGCACTTGTTAATTCGCTGATAAAAAGACCGTCTAACTTCAGCCAACATTTGTGGTGTAGTTTCGATACATGCTCGGCGTATTCTTTCTTTCATGTCGTCAGTCGTGGTAGGTGCTACCGCCATTACGCGTTCTTTGACAAAACCCCATAAAAAGTAATCTGGTGATTTTAGATCTGGCGAACGAAGTGGCCAAGCTACAGGGCCGCCTCGTCCTATCCACTTTTCACCAAATATCTCATTCATCACTTGTCTTGAACACAGAGCACAATGGGGTGTTGCACCGTCGTGTTGGAAGCCACTTGCTGCCACTTGCTTCCGATAAGAAACATTGCTATAGTAAGAAATGAAAACAGCGATCAAACAAGTGCTGGTTCCATTTAAAAAAGTGGAGTTGACCTTGACGTAGCTTCAGCGCCTCCACCGATAAAAAGAATAGGGTGGTCCAGTATGACGGCCTTCTCGAACACTGAAACTTTTGTCTGAAACATTTTTGGATATGATCAATAGTTTGAGTGCTATTGCTCTGTAAAACTTCATGTGCCTCACCCTGTATATAAATTCCCCGCATCTTTGACAACGCTCGCTACACATGATCTCCACCGGCTGTGTATAACTATATCGCATAACTCTTGTAAAATTGAATCAACGCGAGGAAGATCTGCGTATGAGCTGTGCGTGATCGAGTAAGCGAGAAAATGATTTCACGCGTTTCGCCTGCGATACGCGTCGGCGAAATGGCTGGATTGGCTATTCGCGGTATGGAAAGTAGGAGAAAAAAAAAAATCTTCTCGTCGTAATTTAAGGAGGTTGAAGCAGTCCAGTTCGAGACAAATGACGGTTTAAGAGTTTTTTTTTCTCAATAAACCTAAAAATAAATGCATACAAGGTATAGATTTATTATGTAGATGCTAATTTTTCATAAAATATATCATTAAAGATCAAAATTATGCATTTTTATACTACTAATACGTGAAGAAGAAAAACTGTTGTGTTACTATCAACTTGAAAAAGTATAACATTATTGATGATGATAATGAGAGAGTCGTAATCTTTCATTAGATTGGAGGATTAGCGGGATTAAAGGATTAAACAGATTAAAGGATTAAAACGATTTAAAAGAATCGTAATTTTCTATCAAACCTTGATGGTTCATTATTCAATATACAGTGGGTAAAAAAAAAGTATTTCTACACCGCGTGTTTTTCGTAGAGCAAAAATAAAATGCTTTAACATATTATTTTTTTACGAAAATTTATGTCGCACATTCTCTTGTTCTTCGGAAAAAAAATGATGAAGTATTTTATTTTTTTTCGCAGGATTATTGGAAAAACACACGGTGTACAATAGTACATTATGACACGAGGACGAAAAAAACATTTTTCAACGAGTGTTGAAATCACACGAGCCTGGAAAAAGTTTTTTTCGTCGCGTGTTATACGAAATTTTATTGTACGCGGTGTGAAAATGGAAGTTTTACGCACGCCAAGACTGCGTAAAAAGTCCATTATTGTACCGTGTTGAATAAATACTTTTTTTACCCACTGTATATGGTTTTCGATGGGCGAAATTGTTTTTTTTTTTCAAATTCTAAATGTTTATTCCAGTTTACGTTAATCCGTTGTTAGAAAAGGTTTATGTTGGTGCTAAATAACCAAAAAAAAAAAAAATACGTCACCTGTAGCATGAACGTCTTGTCCATCTAAGTGCATGGAAAATTACATACATTAAATTATTTTTTAGCTCTGGTGTTCTGTAGTGAAAAAATATAAAAAAATTCGTAAAAACTCAGTACAGTCTGGAAAATAACATACATATTTATTGTTTGTTTTGATCTTGGATTGTGGGTAACGCTCCAGCCTCTTTAAGGGGGCACATCCGAACAGACCGCGGAAAAAATAGTTGACTTTTGGGAATTATTATCTCGAAAACTATTGGTCCGATTTCGTCCAAGTTTGTTTTATTCGAAAGGTATATTGACAATTAAGGTATATGCGCATTCTCGGGCATGCGCATCTGCGTTATTAAAAAAAATCTGATTTCCGCCAAGCTGCCGAATCTTCAAACGATCGCAAAACCTTTCGGAACTTCAAGTATTTCGATATTTTGATATTAAGGTATTACTGGATGGATATTTAAAAAAACGCCAAAATTCTTGAAAAATTAAAGAATGATAGTTCTCGATAGAATAATAATACATGAATTATTTTAGAATATTTCACTAAATAATTTAGTAGTTATAAACATATGAATTTAATAGGGACGATTATGAGAAAACAGCTTCTGCAGACGTTAATGGTTGCAAAACGAATGGAACCAAATCGTCGTAAATTCGGAAAATATTATATCATCAAGATTTAGAATCAAGCGATTTGATTATGCTAAATTTCAAATAAATTGACTGAGTAATTGTCGAGAAATTAAAGTAATGAGGAGTATCGCTTTTTTTAACGATGAATTAATAGCAATCATTGGAAAACTCAATATATATTGAGTTTTTGACTAATTATTGATAATAATAAGATGATCTGAATGTATTAATTAAATTTAAAAATTGAGAAATTTTTTAGTTGGACAGTTGACAAAACAGTCACTGACAAAAACCTCGGTCAAGCACACGCCAACATCGTCGAATTTGACTTCAATTATTATTAAAAGTGGAAAATTAACATTTCTAGGTGTTAATTTATTTCTAAATTAGCTATTTGTAAGGCTAAACATGTACGGCATGATCTAGACTCGTAAATCCACTATTTGCCCTTTTTGGATAAACTTTTTGCCCGACACTCCATCCAGCAATACCTTAAGTATCTTTTCTCATAAGTCGCTAATCCAAACCATGTCTATTGTATTTAGAATCCTTATGACCTAATCAACGTTACTGTATTTTTTTTTGTCAATATCTTATTGCGTGAGTGCAAATATATCACATGAGACGAGTCTTTTGAAGATGACTTTTCCATAAGCCCAGTGTTAAAAATCCTAAGTCTAACAATTTCTCTCTCTTTCTCTCTCTCTCTCTCTCTCTCTCTCTCTCTCTCTCTCTCTCTCTCTCTCTCTCTCTCTCTCTCTATTTCATTAAATCGCTGACTTCATCTAAAACTTTGCATACGTGCCTATGGATACTTTATCTCTGATATACTTGAAAATTATCTTTTTTCTGGAAGTAAGACGTTTATGACGGAGCCTCTATAATTGTGCTCGTTTCTTCCGGCCCGCAATCTCGAATCTCGACGGGAATTACGGCTAAAATCGTTGCGACGAAAATTCCACGTCGTCGACGTTGCCACAGCGTGACATACGTAAAGTATGCCATATATATATATATATATTTACACCCACACACAACCCCAACAAACACATGTACACGAGTGAAATATATTTTCAGGACAGTCCTTAAAATGTATTCACACAAATCGTTGATTTTGAGGATAGGATGATCCTCGAAACGACTTTTTATATGCTAACTCGTATTCGAACTTAATTTTCAAGCTATTAGGATTTACGTAATATTGAATATGGGGGTAAGAGGCTACCTACATTGACAAAAAAAAATTTAATTTAAATAGGATCTATTTAAAACAAATAGGTTTGTTTCCTTGTCTCACAGCCAACTACAACTCTATTTGCATTACATTTTTTTTTATTTGTTTAAGCTATTCTTTTAAAATATTAAATATTAGATGAAGTAAAAATTTCTGAGCGTTTTTTCGCTTTATTTCGACGACGAAATTAACATAGTTACGATTACCCGATTTAGATCAAATATGCGCCGTTTTGTTCGATAACTTTTGTCCATTTTAAAGGCAATTTCATAATTCCGCGATTGAAGAAGTCCTCGTGCCTATTGGTAAAAAACTTGACCAGCTCATTTTCACAAGCCTCTCTTGAGGTCAGTTTTGTACCATCAAGAAAATTTTGCAAATGCTTGAAAAGGTGATAATCGCTTAGTGCCAGGTCTGGACTATACGGCGGGTGCGATAGAACCTCCCATCCAAGCTCTCGGAGCTTCTGACGCGTCGTTAAAGATGTGTGCGGCCTGGCGTTGTCTTGATGGAACACAACACCCTTCCTGTTGGCCAATTCTGGCCGCTTCTGGTCGATCGCCTTCTTCAATCTGATCAGTTGTTGACAGTAGAGGTCCGAATTGAGTGTTTGGCCCGATGGGAGCAGCTCATAGTGGATGATTCCCTTCCAATCCCATCAAACACACAGCAAAATCGTCTTGGCCGTTAATCCAGGGTTGGCGATCGTTTGGGCCGGCTCACCGCGATTGGACCACGATCTTTTTCGGCTGTTGTTCTCGTATGTGACCTATTTTTCATCGCCAGTCACCATCCGCTTCAAAAACGGGTCGATTTCGTTACGTTTCAGCAAAGAATCGCAGGCATCAATACGGTCCAAAAGGTTCTTTTGCGTCAATTCGTGTGGCACCCATACATCGAGCTTCTTCTTGAGACCAGCCTTATGCAAATGGTTCCAAACGGTTTTCTGGCTAATCTTCAGTTCCTGAGCAATGGAATAAGTGCTCACATGCCGGTCCGACTCGACAATTTCCATGATTTTATCGATATTTTCGACGATTGGCCTATCAGAGCGTGCCTAATCTTCGACGTCCATATTACCAGAACGAAATCGTTGGAACCACCGCTTTGCTGTTGCATTCGATACTGTATTGGGTCCATAAACAGCACAAATTTTTATGGTCGCCTGTTCCGCCTTTTCACCCTGGTCGTAGTGGTACTGAAGAATGTATCGAATTTTCTCTTTTTTTACCTCCATTTTGGAACGCTGTAACACACAACTGGCTTCACTAAACACAAAACTGTCAAAGAACTTTTTTTGAAGCGTAATGTCACCTTTAAATCGCCGTATAGTATGACCCGATGCGATGTATACATCGTGAGATATGGCTCAATAAAGACATCCAGCGCTAAACGCTCAGAACTTTTTACTTCACCCAATATATAAGAATAGCTATAGACGTACGTAGGATTTTTTTGATATATTGTATTCTGTCAAAATGCCGCATTTTTTAAACAAAAAGTATAAAATGCCATGAGAAAATCGTCAGAAAATTGTTTATAAAAAAAGGAACTATGCAATCTAATAAAAAAAACCTACGTAGTCCCTCAGAAAATGTAATTCTAAATTTACAGTTAAAATTTCGAGTGAATCGGTTGAAATTTGTTTGAGTTATGAGTCCGGCCGACTTGAAAAATGTAGTTTTGAGATAAACGCGTTTAAATTTAGTAAAAAGTCACGACATGAATGAAGAGGGGTTGCGCTAGAATTCGAAAATCGAGTACTCAGAGATTTTTCACACCCATAATCTTTTGGAATATAATTTTCTAGGTAATAAGGTACATTTTTAACAAAAAAAATCGATTTTTGGAAAATCCCAGAGTCGCCTAAGGCCTTAATTATGTCGTATATCTTTGAAATCACGAGCATTCTCCCTTAGGGGGATCATCTCTTTTCCCCTACCATTTTTCCGTCTGTCTCTTTTGTCTTGTACTACCAGATGAAACCAAATCACAGATTTATTAGGAATAAATAAAATATTTATTTATCAGACGATATTGAATAGATCTTGATTTTAATAAATAAATATATTTAAAATAAATAATTTGAATAACGAAAAAATCTTGTTAAGTCGAATATTTTTAAAAAATCAAATACACGCATCTAGTTAATATCAAAAGAATATTTCTGTCAGTGTATAGAAGATCCTCGAACTCGATGGTCCTCAAAGTTACTTATATATATATATATATATATATATATATATATATATAATTATATGTACACGGGTGAAGGAGGGGGGGGGGGGGCGCGGTGAGGGGGGGAGGGGGAGGAACGAGGGATGATAATGAGACACGAAAAGAATACGCGAGCCGGCGTATTATCGCGTTCCGCCGAAGTGCGTGTGGCACACACAGGCATAAGCATTAAAGTCTGTAGGGGGCCAGGATTAGGATGTCGGCCATTACCGCACGTCACTGACCGTTTATTCTGCGCCGCGCGACTGCTCGCGTCCCGCGTGTGTCCACCACTTCCTCTAAGCCTATATACGTGTATCCTCTTCACCGCTCCGTATATACTTGGCTTTGCCTATGCCTTAAACCAGTTTTTTAAATTTTTCATTTTTTTCATATTTAAGCTTTTTATTCATCCTAATATTGGCCATACATAGTTTTGGTTGATTTGCGTATAGTAAACTTCAAAATGTAGGCCCATCTTATTTTGTTATGATTTTAAACTACAGGCTGTTTTGCAGTATCTAAGTTTTTATTCATTTTCAACGATAGGGGTGAGTGGGCTCACAGGGCAATGTGTCACGGGGCACTGTGAGCCACATGCGGTTCCTCTGAGGTTTTTAGCTCGTAAATTCCGAAAATTTATACGTTGGACCGCGATTTATATTTGGTTTCATCAGTCCTAAAAGAAAGTCGATAGCAGGTGACAAAGAATGATTAAAAATTGATTTGAGGCTTGGAAAAAAATATATTTCGCTCGCCGGGAAAACGTGAAACGTAATGACACTTTCTGTAGCGGCTCAGGTTTTCGGTCCTAATCGATAGTTTTATTATTTATGATGCACTCAGTGACTTGAGTTTTTTTTTCCATTCGTAGTTTAATTAATAGTTAATTTCATCAATAATCAAATATTTTACTAGTGGGGTACAATGTGTCACCGAGTTGTGGGGCACAATGAGTCGACTCCCAATAAGGAAACAAAGAAGTGACGACGCTCCGAAGAAGCGCAATTTGTCACGAGCAACTGTCAACCACATGCGTTTTCTCGGAGTTTTGTAGCTCGTAAAATCCGATTTTTTTTTTGTGTTGGACCGTGATTTATATTAAATTTCGGCTGGCCTAAAAGAAAGTCAATAGCAACTCACAAGGAATTATTAAAAAAACAAAATTAATTCGAGCCTCGAGAAAAGAAATTCGATTGCCGGGAAAACGTCAATTATTGTGGGGCAATTGTGTGGGGCACAATGTGTCATCAATATTAGGTGTAGTAAAAAGAAATCCATTATTTTTGCAATAGATGGCTTTATCTCGCGTTGTATAAGTGCGATCGGATTACGCTACATGGCGTTAGAAAGATAAGTCTTCAAAAATAGTGTTTTGAGAAAAATGCTTATACCTGCGTCGCTCCCGGCCGGTCTTTCCCAACGGGGAGAATTCCCAAAGGCTCTCTCTCTCCTACACTTTTACTCCGATTGACTTAAAACTTTGAGAAAATATTCTAGACATATTGTACTATTAGATAATAATATTAGAAAATGGATTTTTTGAAATTTTCATACCCCCGTAACCCCTTAACCGTTTCCAAGTAGGTTTTCACCATGTGGCCGAGAGTTGTCATGCTGCAAAATCATTTTGTCGTGTCTCCGCTCGTATAGTGGCCGTTTTTCCTCTAATGCTCGGCTCAAACGCATCAATTGTAGTCGATAGGGATCTCCTATTTTTACTATAGTATTGTGTGTATGCAATCATTTCATTTCACTCCCTTTTCCAGGCTTAAGTCCGAAAATATCGATCGTAGAGAAAAATTATTATTACCAAAGTTGTAGAGAATTAAATTTCCTACAAGTTTAGTCATAACTATTTTTACTCAAAAGTTGAAAATGAGCGATTTATTTGACAAAAACCAATCCTCTTTAAATTCAAAATTGCAACCGAAGCTCCTGCAGAATCTGGTCGAAATTCTGGATTTATACTATTCATGACCACTCCTCCCCCCCTTAACGATTAGGACAAGAAAATGCTGGTATTCAATCACTGCAATTTCAAATGTACATCCCGACTGGACTACTATACAATGAAAAAAAGTGAACGAAAGAAAAAAAATGAAAAAAATCCTCATGGAAACACGAAAATGCACGGTGAATAAATAAAATGTGCGGTGTTGTGAAAATGAAAATTCGAGATTTTCGCTTGATCGGATTAAACGCTGGAACTTGAATTACCACGTCGCCGGATGCCACATTCGACCGAAGCGGATGTCACATAATTTTTTTTTTTTCATTTCTTATATTTTTTTGTGCAGTCAATTTTGCCAATGGAATATGGAGTAATGGAAAAGGGGCCAACTTCGAGGCGCGCGAAATTAAAAATTCAAAGCGTGCTTTTAGGGGATGGGTGCAGAGGATGGCGCAGCGCCTATTTGAGCAGGGGTGTGCGTTTTTCTTGTGGTTTCATCTGGTAGTATAAGACAAAAGAAACAAACGGGAAAATAGTACACGATTTAGTCTCTCAAAAATCTCATGGCTTTGTTTTCGTTAGAAGACTCTTGTAACATTCTGCAATTGAGAAAAATGGTTAGTCTTTCTGTACGTGAATAGTCGCGCCTGTTAATATAAGGCACGACGATACCTTTCTTTTTTTTCCAAATAATAGCCTTGTTAGTGAAAAAAAAAAGAAAAATAGTTTAACTTTTTTTTCACCGCACTATTATGTCATGAACTCATATTCCTTTCTCGTATACGTGTGATATATCGTATTTTATCTTTATTTATTCAATTTGAATCTAATCTTTATTTATTTAATTAACTTATTTATTTAACTTTAATTTAATTATTTATTTAACTTTCACACTTCTAAATTCAATCGCGGTGGTCACACTTGGGTCGATTCTAACCGGTCAGTTTTCAAAAAAGTATTGTGACCAAACTACCCCGTCTGAAGTGGTTCAAAAAATTACGGAACATGCTTTGAACTTTCTAGATGATGTACGAAAAATTTATTTATAAGAAATAAAAAGGCGACATGTTAAAAAAAATTGATAAAAAGGTGAAAACGCAAAAAAGACACTTATTCGCTGAAAAAATCATAGGTCCGTGAATTTTCAATATTTTTACCTAAAATTTGGACGTGATACTCCTTAGATATGCTACTTTTTGCAAAAAAATAGTAGCATAAGTGCATGTTCCAAAAAAAACGTATTTATTCTGACTTGTGAAGAGGGTAAATTTTATGGTATGAGGATACTTCAAACTCCAGGCAAGATGGTAAATACAGTCCCATTGGAAGCCGGGAACTATTATATATTTACGCCAAAAATTGATCGACGGGTCGACTCTACCCAGGGTGACCACGAAGGGTTAAGGCCTTAGGTCACTCTAGAGGCAAAAAAAAATGGCATATTTTATTATTTTTTTTTCAGCGAACCCATAAAATAAATCGGAATTACAAAATAAGGGTTTTATTATATACGTAATTGACTATAAAAAGTTATTTTTTTCACAGCGATACATGTCAAAATGGCGACTGGGCAACATTTTTCCTATGACGCCTTTATTTCTGAAAGGTCGACGCCCGGACCAACAGCTCCTATAATTTTTGAGTTATGATGAAACACTAAAGTTTTTTCGATTATATATAAGAATAGCTACAGAAGTACGGAGGATTTTTTTGAT